>JAXIVD010000345.1:5000-32500 GCA_036785275.1 Cancer borealis | reverse complement strand
TGAGGTGCAACAGCGGCGAGTAGACGCGCCCGGTTCACCTGGTTGGCTTGTGCCATCAAGGTGTTGAGGCGGTGTTTCGAGGCTTCCTCGTCCAGGGTCCGCCGTGTGAGGGGAAGATCTAGGTCGAAGTGGGGGCACTGGTTCCTGGTGAAGGACTCCATGGCTGAAGTCAGGCGGAGAGGTCTGTCGCCGTTGGGTTGGCGGTTGATGGTACGGACCAATTCGCGTGATTCTTCCACGGAGGCTATGTAGGCAGGCAGTGCCACATCTGTCAAGCGTCTCGTTTCCAGACCCCCTAGACGCAGTGGCAGAGAAGCTTGTGTCCAGGAGTCGTCGGAGAGATGCACATTACAGCTGCGCGTAATTGCCTCCCGCATCCGGTCGTCGATGGCCCGCAATGGAGCGTCGGCGGTGTAAGCAGGTGCAGCTCTGAGCAGGTATGTGGCTCTGGGAACTGCTGCGTATCGAGAGAGGAAGAACAGGGCCGCGTGGCTGCCGATGTTGGCTGTTCTGTCGATGAGTCGTCCTGTGATCTCATCGATGTTGGCTATTGCTGCTTCATAGCGTTGAGGGTGGATGGGGGCACCCAAGATGGTGAGGTGTGTGAGGGGTGTGGAATGGGCGAGGTTGAGGAAAGTGTCGTAGTGGGAGCCGGTGTTCGCTATGATGTTAGTGTGGGTGGTGGCACTTGCGGAGTTGTGCTCCGCTAATGGTGTCCGGTCTCTGTTGTCTGTCCCGGTGTCGTCACTAGCATCTAGGTGGGTGATCTCGCACTTGCGTGGGTTGATGTCACACACACACACACACACACACACACACACACACACACACACACACACACACACACACACACACACACACACAGACACACACACACACACACACTCATACACACACGATAGATGGACATGTTGTGGGCTTAGGTCTTGAGTGTGGAGGGTGAGGTTCTGTAGTTTCAATACAGAATCAGCAGGATATACATTTCGAATAAATAAGATGAAAGTAAGATGTTTGAAATCATGACAGTTGTTGAAATACATAACATTTACATTATTAATGTTGTTTTTAATATAACAAAAATCCACAAACAAGCATAATGATTGTAATATATAAAGGAATTTGTAGCAAATAGCGAGATGTTGATCTCTACCTTAGGTGGAGTCAAGGTTGGAAGCGGTGCGGAATATACGGAGAAACCATGATATCTATCTCGAATAAATCTGAAGAAATTAAGATGTTTGAGATCATTTCAGTGCTTATAATTTAAAAGATTTATATAATATATGTCGCTTTTCATATAAAAAAAATTTAAAAACGAGCATTAATAAAGATTGAAATTTATCGGGAAAATTGTGGCAACACCACCCAAGACATATCTCCTTAAAATCGTGTTCGTGAAAACAAGGCAAGACATTAGGAAGTTTGGCCACACATGTAAACGCCTTAAATGAGCCCGCTCAACGTTCGCGTCGGTCCCACAAGTCGAGTCGGATGAGAAGCCTCGAAGCCTGAGGTAGACGGCATAAGCAAGATCGAAGCATTCAACTAACTGTTAGGGCCGTGTTAACTAGCAGCCTTCACTTTACAGTGGATGTGGCTGATTTTCTTTATCAACCAGATCGAGAAAAGGTTGAAATGCATCCACTAATGACGCTGGTTGTATGCGAAGTGGGTAGGGAAATAGCAATAGAGAACAGCTTTACATTTAAATGCTACGTTAGAAGATGCTTGAATGTCAATTCTTTATTCAGAGAAATTGCGCTACACTGGGTGACACAGGTCTGTCAATCCATCAGTGGTGGTTAAGTAGTATGCTTTACAAAACTCCGCCAACCCCGTCAGTAATCAAATCACGACATTTTCAGTTCTAGTGATTCGTGAGGACGCAATGCAATCAATAGACCAGCACAAGAAAAAAATGTGCATATGGCAAGTGAAACATAACTTGTACAAGGACTGAAATGCTTGAGATGATGCGTTTGCGTTTGAACACATAACGATTACAGCACGCGATTTTTTACTCTATTGTCTTACCATCCTCTCTCACAACTTGCATCGTATGAAGGAACCTCAAGTGAGTTGGATACTCATGTTCAAAACAATCCCCACATGTTTCTGTTTGGTTACAGGCGGAAATCATTTTGATGCATTGGAACATCACCCACCGTTCACCTTTGGATTACCTGTTTCTTAGGACAATCTTCGTACAGGAACAAATATATAAAACTTACGTAAAATTAAGGAAGTGACCGATGGTATGAATAACATTGTAGTCCACGCCCTCGCCTGACTCTACCGTCCCATCAGGCCGACGGTTCAGCTGGAAGTAGGGCACATTGTCCACTGTAGCCACAAGCAGCTGCCGGCCATTAAAATCCTCGTACACCTCCAAGGGACTAGGGAAAAGAGGCCACTGCATACTGCACTCACAGCCGCAACCAACTCGAGAATAGCAGTTGCCTACCTTCTCAAACCTGAGTTCGAACAAGTTGATTCAGTATTATCAATAAACAAATGTTTTACATGTATCATGCTATTATTATGATATGATGTCATAAAATTTGGCAGGGCGACATATGACAACATGGACTCAGGAAGGAACATGATGGCAACAATTATATGTAGAAACGCATCCACATTCTTTCTATTACTAAAATTTGATTACAGATGAATGATTACAACATTCATTAATATCATACAGATCTCAAAACATTTTGAATGGTTACTTCATGTCATTCATGTTTCAATAATTGCCTGTTACTGTTCTTCCTTTATTATCTTAGATATAGTTAATTTCTCTTGAAATATTTGTTTCTGTGTTAATCTTCTGCATATCGTTAGAAACTTACCTCACTTGGTTTTGTTCATTGACATTGGACGCCAGTAGTTTGTATCTACCTTGTGACCGCTGAATCATCAAGACAACCTGCAACATTCACCGGGAACTGTATGGTGATATGATGTCGTCAAAAGTTCAGGCAGCTGTTGCTAGTATACAATGCCTGTGTTTCTCATATGCTCATGAATAAATAGATAAATACACAGTGTTCGGCATTGTATTAAACACGAGGGGACCAACGCTCAATGGAATTCTGGGCATATCCTTCTAAGACAGAATGGAAAAAGAGAGAGAGAGAGAGAGAGAGAGAGAGAGAGAGAGAGAGAGAGAGAGAGAGAGAGAGAGAGAGAGAGAGAGAGAGAGAGAGAGAGAGAGAGAGAGAGAGAGAGAGAGAGAGAGAGAGATAGATAGAGAGAGAGAGAGAGAGAGAGAGAGAGAGAGAGAGAGAGAGAGAGGAGAGAGAGAGAGAGAGAGCGAGAGCGAGAGCGAGAGCGAGAGAGAGAGAGAGAGAGAGAGAGAGAGAGAGAGAGAGAGAGAGAGAGAGAGAGAAAGAAAGAAAGAAAGAAAGAAAGAAAGAAAGAGAGAGAGAGAGAGAGAGAGGAGAGAGAGAGAGAGAGAGAGAGAGAGAGAGAGAGAGAGAGAGAGAGAGAGAGAGAGAGAGAGAGAGAGAACAGTACCTGCGTTTCCTCCTGGAGAACCTCCTCAAGGCCGACAGAGACGTCTTCTTTCGTCAGTACTAGCCATCTCAACTTTGGATTTGCTGTAGACCCTTCATGTACCTAAAGGTGAAATAGTCACCTATAATGTTATATATTTATGTCTCTGGCAGTGCTGAACTATACTTCGTATGCAATACCTCCATAAAATAATTCAGTAATCAAATGATGTTATTAACATTATATACAAACCGATTGTTAGCTGTCAGTCGTATTTCTCACAAATGTGAGCACAGTTTTTATGTTTGAGACAGTATGTGACAGTACCTTTCATCTCGTTAAAATCAAAGTCGGTTGGTCATCTTTCTTCACTTGGTTTCCTAGCAGAGAAGTAAAGGAGTTGTAACCAACATTATGGGCCACACTAGCAATCATAAAACTAATATAGGTACACGTAGCTTGTTCGGAAGAGCGTTGAGTGTACAGTGCTCGTCATAAACATTGTCGCCGGAGACCACGGTATCCGTATGAATGATCAAAACGCACGCGCTTTCCTTGGCGGGCATCGGGTGCTTTAAATTAAAATATTACACATCTGGCATCTCAGCCTGGGTGTCATGGAATTTCCAAAGGCGGGAAGAAGTGATAGCGCCTGTCAAGCATTCTGACTGGCGGGCGCTTTGTTGCTGTCTTTCCGCGCCACCTCTCCAGACTGGCTTGCAGTTAGTCTGCTGTTTAGCTGTTTTCCTGGACAATGGTGCGCTACCAGATCTTGCCACGGGATAACATCACAGCCATCTCAGTTCTCCACAAGGCTGGACACTCCACACGGGCTATCTCTGACCAGATGGGTGTCAGCTGGCAACGATACGTGAAGCGTAGGCTGAACTCGGCGGCAACAAAATACCCGCCAAGAAGAAACCACCAGGAAACACGCGCACAACTTTCCTGCGAACCCTAAGAGTGGTACACCTTGAAGTTGAACGCAATCCACGAGTATGGACCAGAAAAAATCAGGGAAGACAACTTGGGATTGGTTAGTAATGTGTCTGTGAGGACATTATCGCGCCGCATCCACGACGCGGCGTGGGAGAGGGGTGCGACAATGTTTATGACGAGCACTGTAAGTTTCGGAGTAATTCAGGATGTAAAACTATACTAGATCGTTTGGACATCTAGAATTCAATGACAAGGATGGATTGAGTGGAGATAGATAATAAAGCCCGTGTACCACAGAGTAAGATCAAGCACAATCTTAGCCAGTGCATCCCGATTTTTTTAAAAACCGGAATTCGACGTCTACCGTGACACTTGATCAATTTTTTTTTCTCGCGTAGTACGGTGTGCGCCCAGTGACTGCTGACACGCGGTACTAGGACAGTACTAACCAGATGCATATCCGGTAAGCGGTCGGTATGCGCACGGTCCATCCCGGCACCGCCTATTTATTGGGCCCCCTGGCCCAGGCAATTTCATTCGTAATCAACCTCCCTTCTACCAAGAACTCCTGCAAACATGAACGACAAGGAGAGGGAGACTGCGAGGCTTGCAATGTTGGTGGGTCTCAATCTGCTGGAAGTCAAAAATACCTAGCTGCAGGTACAATTGCTGCAACCCCGCGAGGAAGAGAAAAAACAGGAAAGACACAGGAGGACACGCCTCAGAAGTTGTTGGGCTCGAAAATGGCTTCTCCGATAACCAGAACTTGGGTATTGGGAGAACCTGGTGCAGAAGCTGAGACTGAAAGATCCAACAAGTTTCCGGAACTATCACCGCTTGGTCATAGATCACTTCAACGAGGTATTGCACCGAATAGCCCCTTGCATTGAGAAGAAAGTCACCAATTACCGGAAGCCACTGAACCCTACGTCTCAATATCACATTGCGTTTCTTGACTACAGGAGATTCTTTTAAAAGTCTGTCATACAGCTACCGCGTCGCACACAACACCATCTTTAAGATTGTCTACGAAACCTGTGAGGCAATCATTGCAGAGTACAACGATGAGGTACTGAACTGTCCAACAACACCAGAGGCATGGATGAGGGTGGCAGACAGGTTTCCCCAGCGCTGGAACTTCCACATCATCATAGGAGTTTTAGATGGGAAGCATATTGCCATTTAATGCCCAGATGGTGGAGCCTCTTATTATTATAACAATAAGAAATTCCATTTTATTGTAATGTTAGCGCTGGTCAATGCCAACTACAATTTTCTCTACGTGGATGTAGGAGCGAATGGTGCCTGTTCTGACGCAGGGATCTTCACTGTCACGGACTTGAGGCTGGCAATAGAGAAGAGCTTCTTGGTATTGCCTGCACCAACTCCACTACTAGAAAGCGACACACCACTGCCGTACCACATCGTTAGAGTTGTAGACGGCATATCGTTGGAGATGAGGCCTTCACAGTAGTTGGATTTAGCCGATTCACTGGTTTGTAAGAACCTATTCTTGAAATTTCATTAATTCCGAGAACCGGTTGTTAGCTGAGGTCAGGGATTCTCAATCTTTTTTCCCCATAGACACTTTTTACTTAAAACTTATTTTGGTAGACACCTCATAGATCTGTTATTGACTTTTGATAGTCGGGTGGAGCCGAACACGGGTTCAAGACGAGCATTAGCTATATTTCCCAAGTTATTTGCAGTTGGTAACACTGAGTCTCAATGAGGAAGGGGAAAGGAATGTGGTATCACTGATTCGAACGTTTTGTTTACATCTCCACTTCTGTAGACACTACTGTAGCTGGTAGGATTTTAGTTTTTTTTTGAGGCTGTAATTATTATTTTCTGTAGTCACGCCTCACGGCATAATGAATAGTGATCACTTCGATAATCGTTTGAATCTATAAATATGCCATATATAAGCATAGGACTGAGACACAAAATAAGTCCAATAGTTGCTAGAGAGTGCGATTGTGAGAGAACCTATTTTTAGTGAGACCTGTAGTGAGAACCAGTTCTTAAATTTTTTGAATCCCAGAACTGGGCCTTCCCTTTACGTGAGTGGCTCATGAAGCCATTTCCACACCGTGGCCTAACCAAGGAGGAACGTATCTTCAACTACTGTTTGTCACGTGCCAGAAGTATTGTCGAAAATGCTTTCGGTATAATATCAAACCGTTTCCGGTGCTTGCTCACAACCATAAGTTTTACACTCAAGAGGGTCAAGAGTGTAACATTGGCCTGTTGCTGTCTGCATAATCTTCTACGGGACAAACAACGATTCCTAGAAATGTAGATTCCAAGGATTCCGGGACACATCAATATATTCCAGGCACCGGGTAGCGGCCAAAAAAGTTATTGTTAACAATAACTTTTTTTCCGTGAGCTACACGGTAAAATTTTAGATCACGCTTTACCGTGGTTACATCGTACTTTACATCGTACTAAGTGCGCCGTCACCGTGTTGCTGCCGGGTAAGCACTGTACTCGCGCCGGTTCTTACCGTACTCACACTGTGTTGACACCGTGCTTACACCGGGGTAAAAAATTTGACCTGGTAAAAGCCGATAGACGCCCGGAAAAAAGCTGGAACGTGCACTGTGCTTGCCCGGCAGAGACACGGTGACGATGCACTTAATACGGTGTAACCACGGTAAAGCGCGATCTAAAATTTTACCGGGGAGCTCCCGGAAAAAAAGTTATTGTCGACAATAACTCTTTTGGCCGCTACCCGGTGTGTGCCAGTGTAGCATGATATGCGCACGATAGCCACCGACATATGTCGATTTTTCTGTGGGCGTACCGTACTAACCCAGTTTGGCATGATTCGGTCTATACCGAGCGTCGGTGGGACAGGGGCTTAAAATGGAAAGATTAGGTAACTTTGTAGGAAAGATATAAAAGTGTTTACGGGAAAGGAAATTGTTGGAAGGAACACAAATGGAAACTTTTCAGTCATTATGTTCCCTGTAGGAAGTTTCCAAATGGTAAGAACAACAAAGGTAATGAAATTAGAAGACAAAAAATAAAAGCTCGCGCAATTGTTGCTCTCTATAAATAAGGTACGAGAAGAGTTTTCGAAATGGATATGGCCCTGAGGCAGCTACATATTCTTCTCTCGAAGGAATTTAAGTCACAGGAAGATAAAAAAGAATAGTGCTGTGTTCAGAGTTTATCAATGAAAGGAAATAAAGAGTGAAGATACTGGTTAGTTCTCGCATGACTAAATGGACGGAATAGTCATTCGAAGCGGGTACACGAGAGGGAGTAATGTATGTAGTTAATAACTTCAAAAAGGCAGTAATCATGAAAGCAGTGCCAGAAGTCAGCAGTAAAATAATCTCTACTTGAGATAGATAATGACAGGGTAAAAACAGCTAGTTAGAGGAGTGGAGTTGATGTGACGGTTATTTTTTGCTTCCACCCTTGAATAGAAGCGTTGTGACTGGACAACCTCCACCTCCAGTCATGAGAGCCGCACTCTCTATATAAGAGAATATTTAGTACATATGGGGATTGGGTGTCGATAGAGACGACCACTTCATAGAAGCTGTTTTAATATAATTTAGGATAGGACATTTCTATTGGAAAGTTTTAGCGAAGGATAGCCCGAGAACCTGAACTTGTGAAATCAGATGAACGTTATTGAAGACAAGTGAGTTATGTGGAATATTGGGTCAAGAGCTACTAAAATCTAAAAATATAAATTAATGATGCCCCTTCAATCGTCACTCCATACAGAATGTGTAATGAAAGAATTACAAAAGGGAAGGTCAATTTTGTTTCAATTTGAATCGTAGGGGAGGTAAAAAAATAACAAAAAGCAGAGAGTTCCAGAGTTCACTAGTGAAAGGGATAAAAGAGTAAATATATTGTTAGCTTTCGTATGAATAAGTTGGACATAATAGTGGTCAAAGTAGAAAGCCATGTGCTGTGATGCTAGTGAAAGAGGGAGTCATGCAGTAAGCAAATAAAACATTTATGTAGGTTGCTTAGAAAGCAAAATTTTTTTTTTTATAGATTATTAACTGGTTTAGATATGCCTATGGCAACAACAAAAGTTACTTCGAAAACCCCAAGAAATGACAAATGTAGTTTGAAAAGTTTCTCTGGTGAACCACCCTTTTTGAAATTCATAGTATCGATCTATATATCTATTCTATATATAGTCTCTGACGCCTCGTTTCCTCTAGGAACGTCCTCCAAGGAGATAACCACGATAGTAGAGCCTCTATCTCTCCCTATCCATACACTTCCTTCTTGCTTGTTCAATCCTTCCCCTCTACCATCAACTCTTGGGTGTAAGTACCCCTTTATCCTATCCTTCCATCTTACAACTGGCCTTCCTCTCTTCCTAGGATCCCCAGTTTCATTCACATATACTAACTTCACAAACTTTCCACTTTTCTTTCTCTCCAGATAACCAAGCTACCTTAGATTATTTCTTTTCACCGACACTTTACATTAGCGCCTCAGTGGTGCAGGGGTTAGCACGTCTGACTACGAATCCGCTAGCCCGAGTTCCATGGACGAGAACAGTCGGTGCACAGCTCACACATCTGTTCATCCTCTTAAATGGATTGGTCGATAAATGTGTACCTAGGAAAACTTGGAGAAGGTAAACTGTGAGAAGTCGGATGTCACAGTGGCCCTGTGTCCGGGCGTAGCGGATTAATTTCCACCACAGGCTCAATTTCCTGAGTGAGTGAGTGAGTGATTTGACGTAAGGTGCCGTAACAGCCAGAGTCATATGGCGCCGCTACCAAACCTTAAAAAACTAAAGACAAATGTGGAAAACGAAAAAGACGACTGAGAAAAAAACAAAAAAAGAACAAAAACAAACAAACATAGAAACAAAAATTAAAATTCAATGATCATTACAACAAAGAGAGGAGGCCAGTCTCCTCCAGAAAATATACCACTTCATAACCCAGGGAAGGACACGCCGGGCCAAGCACCCGACTTAGACTAAAACCACCATCCGCACCGCGGCACCGGTAAAGAAAACGCTGCCTTAGGTGGGTGCGCACCAGGAGCGAAGCTACGCTATGCACGCGATGCCGCGAACGAACGCGCGCGATGCTTGCTACGCGAGTATTCACATTGGAAGAGATGCCGCCAAGCTATGTTTTCAAAAAAGTGTCACGTCATTCAGTGACTGCAGCCATGGGAGACGGTACTGTGTGGTTTCTTGAGGAGATGGAGGAGGAGAAAGATGAACTATTACTGCTAATTCTAGCACTGAATAATAAAAGACAAAGGAAATGGGTGCATGAAATGAATTTGGCAAGGGCGAAATATGGCAAATATCATCATCTTATGCAAATGTTAGAAGACGATGAAGAGCCTCGATCAAATGATGAATGTAATGTTACTCTGTTAAACATGAGGAATGTAGGATGCAACGCTACCACTAGCTAGGGAGGCGGCAGGTTGGGCTGCCACCCTTAGCCTAATCCCGTGTACGGACGTGTTTCCGGCGATTCGCGAGGCGATCATTGCTATTTGGTAGGAGCGGTGGGATGCTTGTGGTGCCACCTCGAAAATGGGTGAGGTTACGAGTACTGTGTCTCATCCATGGGATTATACTTACATACGAGAACGTCACTTGCAGACAGCCTTAGCTCATCTACGCTTTGGTCACACTCGCATACCTGTCAACTTTTGAAAACCCCAGAGAGGGAAATTTTTCCGAAGAAGCGAGCGTGCGTCATGAGATGCTTTTTATTTCTTGCTATGTACTTGATCGTACAGATAAGTTGCACTTTTGGCAGACTTCAGTTCATCTTTAGTTGGTTTGTATTCATATGCCCTTTTATCACAGTTCAATGTGCATCTTAAGAGAGCGCAGACCGTATCGTTCCCAATGTCAGTCCTGTTTTCTGTAACAATTTTTCTGACCATTGAAAATGTTCTTTCACTGGAAGCATTGGAGTGTGGGATGCAGAGAATTGCCTTCATGAGTTTGCACACATTTTGAAAAGAAAGTTTGCCAAAAGCTTCTTTTTTCCCAGTGAACCCCAAAACTTATCCGCTTCTTTTTCCCTTGGCAACTCATCATCATCCTAGAGTTGAAAGTCCAGAAACTCTTCCTTAACATTTTCACTGTTGAGTTGAAGTTGTGGAAACACTTCACATAATCTACATACAGTATCAGGAGATACATCATGCCTTTTACCAGGATCAAGGACCACCAAATTCTTCAAAACCTGGTCAGAGAGTGGAAAAACTTTGAGCATTTTATCCAGAACAATCAAAAAAGTTTCTAATGGAAGAAATTTTTTTTTTCACTGCATTAGGAGATATGTGATGTTTCTCTTGTATGATGAAGGCTCTTGTCTCACTGCCAATTTTGAGTTCCTCATCAGACAGTTGGTTTTGTTTACCCTTAAACTTTACATTTAACAGGAATGAAGTAGCCCATGAACTTTTTGATGACCTTTCCCATTGCCCCATGCAAATTGTGAAGCATTACTCCCTCAGCCTGGAATGCTACATTGAAGTCTGCAAGTGGCTTTAATACAAAGGATAGAAAGTAGTAGTAGCACTTAATTTCAAGATTTTCTAATTGTGCATGGCACTCTTTCACACGACCTCTCTTCTCCAAATCCTCATGACTTGCAAAATATGACTGGAGAGCTGGCCATTGACTTAGCATTCTCTGTATACATGTCAGTAGGCTCAACCACCTTGTGCTACAATATTTCAGGATTTTTTCTGATTCTACCATGGTGAATTCTTGAAATTCTTTGTAGATTTCTGACCTTTTGGCACTCTTATGAAAGTGAAAATACACATCCATCAGTAGATCTTCCACAGCTAGAGGCAATTTCTTGATGTCAACACCAACAGCAAGGTTTGCCAGATGACAAATGCAGCCTAAATCAAACCCATTAGGCTGTTCACTTCTTATTCTACTAACACAGAATTATGTTTCCCTTTCATTACACTCGCATTGTCACTGTTGTATGCCACTACATTGTTCCACGGTATATTTCTATGACTGAGACTGGTTTTAAGTGCATCAAAGAGGTTGAGTCCTGTACCAATGTTACACACTGGCATATCGATGAACCTTGATGAACCTTGTCTTAACTTCACACGAATCCTCATCATACACCCTGACGAGGATAACGAAATTCTTGCCTTCTGTCCGGTCGTTGCTCTCATCACACATGATTCCAAACGGCTGATTTCTGCACATTTCAGCAACTTCCTCATCCAAAGTCTTTGATAACGACCCTAAAAATATTTTTGAAGACTTTCAATTACATGCTCAGTTTACACAAATATTAAACACTGAACTTTTCATTTCCTCTGATATATAATTCTCTCTCAATATAGAAGTTTTCCATAATGGTTCACAACACACCACTTTGCATTGTGAAGAAATAACTGCCCCACACGTTTCGCAATAAACAAATTTCCTTAATACTCTTCTCTCAGTGAAATTTTAACACAGAATAAATCGATGTAAACAATCGATGTAAACAATCAATGTACTACATATCTTTTATTATCTGTGTGATTTCCGTTTTCCCAGCAGCATACTTCTTCGCCAATTCACTGTCCGGGAACATGTCGGCCACCATCTTCGAATATTCGTCGCGAATGCTGAATGGAAAGTTATTTTTGGCGACAAACATAGCAAATTTCGTTTCTGCATATATCACTTTGTCTGTTTCTTCTGTCCCTCTTGAGATAAAAGATATAATCCTTGAAGACGTTAATACAGCTATCGAATTCTTTCTGTGATTGTCTGAGGACACATGCTTGATTACGTCGTTTCTTCCCCCACGTGTGATATTAATGTCCATAGAACAAGGTCCACATCTAGCAAATTCAACTCCCTTATGACTTTTAGCTATGAATGGAAAATCCTCAGATAAGTGTAGGTTAGGCGAGTCACTCGCCTAACCCACAGTTATCTGATGTCCGGTGAATACCAACCGTACTGCGACGACTGTTTGGTGCCTCTTATTGTACGGCACTTGCTGGTTGAGTGCCCTAGTTTGGTGGAGCTAAAGGCAGGTGCACACCGGGAGCGAAGCTACGCTAAGCATGCGATGCGCGCGACGCGAAGCTACGTGGCTTTCAATCGTCTCTGTGTACTTCCAATATGTGTGTTCACACCGGTTGCGAAGCTACGCCCGCTATCCTAGCTACATCGCGCGCATAGCTTCGCTCACGCATGCGCCTGCGAGTACTTTTGGTATCCCCCGTGGCCCCACCCTCACCCCCACCCCTACACACTCACACACTCACTCACTCACTCACTCACGTATATGTGAAATGCACAATTCACAATGCTTGCAAAGTAGGCTTAAGGTTAGACATGCTAGATTAGTCAGATTACACATAGTCATCATCCTCTGCGTTACTGTCTGGAGAAACTGGTGAAGGTTCCTCAATCTCTCCTTGATCTACATCCAACAGGGATGCAACTGGTGCCACATTGTTACAGGTGTAGCCATTGCACTTAGTGCCTAAGTTAGAGCAGTGCACACCAAGTCTCCTGCAACTGCATGACACACCACAGCCATCTGCTTTACAGGAGCACGAAATCATATTTAGTAGAGTGTCAGGAGCTATGGGCTGATCTGTTTCAATGGGAGTGAGATTGCTTTCATCCAGTCTCCATCCCCAATCGTTTGGCTCCATGAGATGCCCCATCCACTCCTGAACTGTTAGGTAGGTTCTGAAGGAATGTTGCTTCGCTGCAGCACTTGTTAGAGGCAATGTTGACAGTTGAAATGTTGATGAAAGAGAAGTTCTCCGGATTGACTTTTTGTAGGCAATGTATCGGAGTTTGTCCGGTGAAGTACATTTATTGCTAGCTCCATATATCTTCAAGAAGAAGCTTTCACCTGGTGAGTGCTCCCAGTACTGTTGAAAAATTTGAGTAGACCATAGTCTTGCTTCTTATGTAGCAGATTGAATGCCTTGCGCTTACCCTGGCGAAACGGTACAGATACAGTATCGCAACCAGTTATTGCATGGAGCACCATCAGATAGGAGCTGGTGTCGCCAGTATTGTCTTGAATGTCACGAATCCTGTACAGTTTAGGGGGGTTTCTTCCGACACAGCATGTACACATCCATGTTTGTGGTTGCTTGAGCTACCAGCATTACCAGTATGTCAGTGTCTGTACCAACAACAACCACAGGTTTTCCTGATTCTGCTAATGTAAGAGCTGTTGAGACTATTATGGCATCGGCGTCAGCCTTAGCCTGCTTCGTCAGAATGCCTGACTGACTCATAATAGCACTAAGCATTTGTATTAGTCGCTCCTTGTTGTATCCATTTGCCAGAAATGCAGCCTGAAAAGTGGTAGTTGGCATACTCAGCTCAAACAAAATGTTACTAGATGTAGCTTTCTTTGCCCGCCGCTGTTGCGCAGCTGCCTTTGTAGAGATGGTGCTATACCCATCAAATACAACAGTTGTCAGAGTTCCATAGTGTTTCAAGATATAACTAACATAACCATCGCACACATCGTTGTAGTTTGATTGTTGTGGCCACACCACTGACTGCAGCAGATGATCCCCATCCACGACATACTGACAGTTGTCTGGCATGTTGAGTTGTGCGGGGAAAAATGACTTGAGGAGTGTACCTAGGGCACTCTTGTTTGCTTGCCGCATGACACCACCATGAAACAGGGAAGAAGGTTGAGGGGCCAGCTCATATGACATAAACTCCCCCAGGTTAGCGCTTGACTTCAAGACACAGGTGATTCTGTTGAAGAACAGATCAAGATTCACTACTGTGTTTTTCCCCCTGATACTGATGCTATTTTACTTATCAGTCAGCGTGGCTACGTTAAAGTCTGTGTTATCAAACACAAATTGTGTAAAACCATTTATGCCATATGAAGGTTCATAAGAGGATATGAGACTACTCTCAAAGCGTTGTACCTCCCTATGATCATCAGCAAAACCAATACTGCTAAGGATGTCTATTAGCTCACGTGAGGCATACTTGCGATGTATGTACAATGATATGGCAAGTAGTACTGGTGAGATAAAAGATTTTGGTCTGCAGGCTGAAATGATTGCTTGACCTATAGCTGTGCACCGTCTCTTTACAACAGTAGACTGTTTCTCCTTTGGATCCAGCAATTTGCGCAAAAAACGTTTAAGGGACACAGGAATAAGGCTGTCATCATTTTCAGTGTCTTCCATTGTGGGATATTGACTAAGATCACAGACTGACAAGCGAATATCATTGCGAATAATTGTTGCAGCCATGCCAATTATGCTATCATTTTCACAGCTTTGTCCAGTTGTTATGTTTGTAACCCATTTTTCACGCAATAATCTGTGTGCAGTGTCATGAAAGCTGCCAATGCTTTCTTTTCCAGTGATGCTTGTGATGATGATGTCATCACCATAATGTTCCTTCAGCTTTTGTTTGAAATATTTGACGGAATATCCATCTTTACCCTGTAGGAAGGCGCTCATATGTTCCATTAGCACAGATAGGGAATGTTGACATTCATCATTATCGTCTAAAAATGAACAGAGTGCACTGAAAGCAGAATCTCTTACATCATCAGCTGGTTTGCCAACATGTTTTGTGTTCAGAGTACTAGCAAAGAAGTCCCTAGCACACTCTGTGGTATTTTGCCTCAGCTGCTATCAGATCTATGACATCGTCTAGTCTCTTGCCAACAGTGTCACCCCACTCATCACACCTTTATCCTATGCGCTTCAAAACACTGTTTTTGAATTCAATAGTTTCAACATTGCTGAACCTTTTTCTTCTTTGGAGAGGCAGTTTGGTGTAATTTTCTATCACCTCAGAGCAAAACAAGCAGTTTTTCGCTATGTCGAAGAAAGGATTTCTAGATCTCAGTTTGGTTGGTGCAGCCTCTTCCTCAGTTGGTGCCTTTCTTTTCTCTGCCTTAATGCTGGTACCATGGGTGTAGGCTTTGCGACAGGGAGCATGCAGTTGCAGTGGATCCTTCGTCTGGAACAGCTGATGAAGTTCATCTTGAGTTTCTAAGCTTACTGCCACGAGTGTCCTTCGCCCCTTGTCTCCAACACAGACATAATTGCTTTCCAAAGCATCTTGACATATGATGCATAATGCCATTTCATTGTCTCTCTCTGAAAAAATATATAGTATGTATACAGTCAGAAGGTTAAAATGTAGGTCAAAAAAATATTATATTCGATAAATAAAAATATATCTAAACAAATTTTCATCTTTGCGTCTAAATAATGGTTAAATCGAAATCAACGTGCCCCAAAACCTATAATTTGACACTTTATTTGCGTTTCTATCGTGTCTGAAACCAGATATATGTGAAACTTCGGGAGTGTCGGCCATTTTGGACGCCATCTTGAATTCCTCGTGAAGCACAAGCTGGATTTCTGGGGACTTTTAGTATGTTATTCAGGACAGTTTTCTAAACATATCCTGAAGTTTTCAGCTTGTTTATAATTTGTTCCAGGTTAAACCTATTGCTCTTGGACTAAGAACCCAACACGATATCCCCGGTTGCTGAGTAGATACAGCCACTCAAGTGCAGATAACACTAAAGGATGAATAAAAGGAGTAGAGGAGTTCAGCGCAGAAAGTACGCTACGAGAATCACTAAAAATAACAAAAGAATTGACTGGAAGTGTAAAAATAGTTCTTAAAGCGAGCACTATCGCCGACAGCTCAGCAGTGAAAACAGAAGCGACGGCCGGAAGACTACCCCCCAACAGAATGAGGGGAGCACAACACCATATCCAACACTATCAGTAAAAACAGAAACGGAGTCTGAATGAGAAGAACAGTGCTCTAAAAACAACGCACGGGACGTATATGCCGGCAAATCCTTCTTATCCTCGAAAACAGGGGCACACACGAACACACCGGGAAACTGCCAGTTACCAACCTTAGGCAACCGATAAGGGCAGACGGGAGCAGAAGCAACGCCGACAAGACAGACGCAGCCCGAAATCCCAAAGCCTGTATGACAGGAGATGAGCGCCCGCAGCTAGTATCTTACCTTACACTTCACTACATTTGCACAAGTTCCTGTGCCACATCTTTCATACACGCTTTAATTGCTCTCACCCGCCCATCTTGTTACACCCCATTCTCCTCTCAGATAACTCATTTCTATAGCACGCATTCTTGACTGCTGTGCCCTATTCTATGTCAAAGGTTTTGATCCACACAACGGTGTTGGAGGAGAATACTGTTCCTTAACCCTTTCCTTATCTCAATGGAAACATTTCTTTCTCTCATAACACTTGCAAGTTATCCTATGACACATTTGCCTTTCACAGCTCTCTCTCTCTTTCCATATCTCCATGTTTGCATAGAACTGTTCCCAAATACTTAAACTCTTTCACTTCCTCCATTTCTTCTTCTAAAAGTATCTTATACCTTCCTACTGCTGGCACATTCATCCAATAAGGTATAATAAAATCCACCACCTCTGCTTCCTTGCTTTCAAAAGCTATCACCTCACTTTTCCAAATATTCACTTTTAGCGTTTCCTTCTCGTACATGTACTATAAAATTCATCCACCACTCTCTATAGTCCCTCTTAACTCTCTGCAAACAGGCCTGCCACCACCGCCCAACCCCATTCCATTCATCTTCTCACTTCTCACTTCAGCTTCATAAAAATATCCCCTAGCGACATCACACATACATGTCTCACTTAACTCCTATAGGAAAACACTCACTTAACTCTCAATCCACCGTCACACATGCACTTGCCTCTATAAAATGCCTTAATTCTTCGCAGTAATTAACCTTTAACACTATATTTTCAGAACATTTCCAGATAGAAACTATCAAATCTATCATATTCTTTTCCTAGGACCATTATTTTAATCCTTTACCCGTGGCGCCGATAGGCTTAATGGAGGCCTTAGATCGTCGGCCTTCGCCGATTAGTAGCGCGGGTTAGAGTTTTTAAGTGACGTTTCATTTCATATAGAGAGGCTCATGCTGCCAGCAGAAGCTCCTCCAGCATATAGCTCTGCAGTCCCGTCGCAGATAGTGTTATGGCAGCATATGGGTGATTTTAGGCCACTCGGCGGTATTAGCAAAGAAAAGTGTCCAGCACGTGCCGAGGCTCGAACTCGGGATCCTGAGCTGGTATGCCCGACCGCTAGCTACTAGGCTACCGCTGCATACAGTTTTACACCCTTCCCTAAATATTCCTCAACCGGTACTGCAATTACAAATATCTGGTCCACATAGCGTATTCCTGCTCCTCTCTTTATCGTGCAAGTGATTATATATGAGCACTTAAAGTGGCTTGGAAAATGGCGCCGTCAAGCCGCCCCGTATGTGTCTGCTGCTACGTCATCGTGCCTAAGCCAATCAGGAAAGTTCAGCCTAGTAACGTGGGTGTGACATCACGGCCAACACTTCCTCAGGATTGGTTCAGAGCGACTCAAATATCAGTTTGTAAAAAGACACGACGGAGGCCGGTTTTTCGTGATTTTTTTAACCCTTTATCGGGCAAGTTATCATATATGATGTTTTTTCTATTTATATAATACAATGATTCAGCTTTCATTCTATGTATTTTTTAACCTTCTATTTACATTTTAAATATTGCAAAATTATGATTTTTTTTTACCCTAGACCGGCAAGTGCCCATATGTGATCACTTCATCAATATAGATTTGTAACGTAAAAATGAAAAATTTCGAAAAATGTTCACAAGTAAAATTATCTTAGAATTGTCTCTACTTTCATGGTCTAGGGTAAAAAATATATATATCTAAGTATTTCTGTGAGTGCCCGATAAAGGGTTTTTAACCTTCCCTTGGTGTCGATCAGGTACAAGATTTGAACTCACGATCCTTCTGTCTACAGAAGGCCTTTGGTGAATATTTGGGGAAAGAGAACTACGAGTTAGCTTTAGATGTTCACTTGTTCATGTTTATGAAATGTTCAATGAAATAAATTGTGCAAGATTTCCAACATGTATTGGTGCAAAACTTTTATATTGGTAACGCTATTTGTACTAACTTTTTTAAATAGTGCCGTGATATTGCTAGCAGGATAGAGGACAATCACAATGCCTCTTGTGGTGCCTGTCCACTGTACAGCTTGGCGGAGAGAAGCCAGAAGGGACTCACGATTCAGCAAGGTGATAGTGGCTCCAGCAATAGAGACTGCCTGCACCACCTCACCTAAGGTTGGTTGGGAAAAGTGTATCAGTTTCAACAAGTAACACGGTGAATAAACCTCCGTGTGGTGAAATGCTACACGCTACTCTTCTATGTACTGAATAATATCATATGTAATGTAACCCATCTTTTAGTAACATTACATAAACCGAAACCTTATCTGAACTGAGACATACCCAAGACACTGGATGTATCCTCTGCTGATCCTTCATCATAAATATAAAAGTGAAGCTTTGGATCTTGTTCCATCAGTAGGGGAAGGATGCATGACATTTCTTTGTTGCAGTGGAGTTTCTCTTGCCTGTACAAGTGAGACACGTATCATACCGTGGGTCGTTATGAAAACAGAAGCACTGTTATGAAATAAGATAGAGCTAATATAGGAACTTGTTAATATATGAATTAAACGAAAACTTCTAACTGAATGATTGGTCTCAACACTACGCTTGAAAATCCCAGAATAAGAAACCTTTCAATGCAAACAAACTATTAACTGAAGAGGTATTTAGTGAGTTCTGCATTCCCGTGCCTCGCAATCCGATGATTATACTCACAATTATGACAGCATCCTAATCTTCGAGATCTCCTGTCTCTTCCACTTATTATTATAATTATTATTCACATCATTAATATATATTTTTTAATTTTTATTATCATTATCATCGTTATTATTATTATCATTATAACTGTCATCATCATCATTATTATTATTATTATCATTATTATTATTATTATTATTATTATTATCATTATCATTATAACTGTCATTATTATTATTATTATTATTATTATTATTATTATTATTATTATAATTATTATCATTATTATTATTATTATTATTATTATTATTATTATTATTATTATTATTATTATTATAACTGTCATCATTATCATTGTTATTATTATCATTATTATTACAATTATTGTAATTATTATTATAATTATTATTTTTGTTATTGTTATCATTATTATTATTGTTATTGTTATTATTGATATTGGACCACACCCGGTGTGGTAAGAGGATCCGTCCTGATTGCACGTCAGTCACACGATCACTGCACCCGAATATTATGAATCAGGAATTTGAGTCCACTGGGATGATTCATCATGAGTAGCCTCTCGTTTTTCTCAGGACTCATTACTTAATATTCTGTAAACTAGCTTTGCCCAACTCTCAACGGTTTGGTTTCCGTTCCAGTGATCTTAAACACTTTTCTCTATCTCTTTTTTTTCCCCCCAAGAAGCTGCTAGAAATGGGATGCCAAACCTTTTTTTTTCCCTTTCATTTTTTCATGTTTTTCTTCTTAATAAATAGTTAATTCACCAAATCTTAAAAAAAAAAACTACATAGCAACACTGACCCAGACACGACGACCTGTGATACCGAAGGGTTATGCTGGATACCTTCCTCTGTAGTGGATATTAGAATGGACGGCTCAACGTCCATCATGCTGGTACTCAATACTGTAAAAATGGTGAATGGTGGAGTAAATTGTGCTGCTGCTACTACTACTACTACTACTACTACTACTACTACTACTACTACTACTACTACTACTACTACTACTACTACTATTACTGTTACTACTACTACTACTACTACTACTACTACTACTACTACTACTACTACTACTACTACTACTACTACTACTAACTACTGCTACTAGTACTACTAACTACTGCTACTAGTACTACTACTACTACTACTAGTACTACTACTACTACTACTACTAGTACTACTACTACTACTACTATTACTACTACTACTACTACTATTACTACTACTACTACTACTACTACTACTACTACTACTACTACTACAACTACTACTACTACTACTACTAATAATAATAATGATCATAATAATAACAATGATTATGACAACAGCAGTCAAAGCAGTACTAATGATAATAATGATGATTATAATCATAATAATAATAATAATAAGATTAATAATATTAATAATAATGATAATAATAATAATGATAATAATAATAATATGAAGAAAAAAGAACAGCAACAACAACAACAACAACAACAGCAACAATAATAATAACAACAGTAAAAACTAATGATAATGATAATAAATACAATAAAAATAATAAAAATATTAATGGTATATCTATCTATATTCCTGGCATATATCTCACTTACAGAGGAATAGCTAAGACATTGCAATTAAGGTTTGGAAAAACATTACTCTTTTCTCTCCCTCTTGACCTTGTCTTTTCATAAGAGGAGAATAAAGGAAGGGCTTCCTAGACCCTCGCTCCGTCCCTTTTGGTCGGTTTTTACTATTAACAAAGAATACGGTGCTAGTATTCTTGTAGCCCCCACTACAGAGCTAGATAATGATTATGATAATAATAATAATTATTATTAAAACAATAATTACTATATTAAATACGTTGATATGTATTGCTTCTTCCTGTTGTTTCTAAACAGAATAAAGAAATAATCAGTGTTATACAGAAAGCCTACAGCGGAGATCGTGTTGAATCGAAAAGCTGGGGAAAGGGAATGGGTGGCTGGGTGCTATAGAAAGTAGAGCTGATTAGAAATGCTGTTGATGTAACATTCGTCAGTGTTGATTCAGTAAAATGGACAGAATCTTTCCCCTCCGAATTAAAAATTAAATTTCAATAGCAATGAGACGGATTCCTTTAAAACTCTCTTAAACATGACGTGCATAGTGTCTGATCTAGAAAACGAATCAACAGAGAGAAGTAACAATGTGTAGATATCCTTTGACAAATGGTTTAATATACTACTCGTTATCCATAAACAACATTACCCCTTATAAATGCATTCAACTTCTAGCAAACAACGAACTCAAGGGCCGCGATATCCATTTTGAGACATGTGCAAAATTATTATTGAAGATGTTGGCCACAATTATATCATTAGTCTTTCTTCCGTATCAACAGTAGGAACAAACTAGAATGAGAAAAAAAAATTCTCTGAAATCTCCGCATATCACAGAAATGAATGTTTGAATGATAGGACACGCATCAGCCAGTGACCTACGATGGTCTTCCTTCAAGACATGCTTCCCCGAACCTGGTCTTGTATATACAGTAAAACCTCGATATAACGAACCAATTGGGGCGAGGGATCTGACGTTATATCCGATAATTCGTTATATTCGAAATTCGGCAAAAATACCGAACGAGTTCGCTATATACGGGGCTTCGTTCGTTAAGACGTTAAGAGAAGTCCTCGAAGCCATTTCTCAGTAGGTAGTACTGTAGGTAGTAGGTACTACGTAGTAGGTGACGAGAGCACGAGCGCGACCAACCCTTCACAGTGAGAGCTAATTGTGGACTGAATGGCGTGCGCGTCGGCGCGTTCATGTTCAAACAAAGTGGAGAGTTCGGCCGGTGTGGCGGGAAAAAGTGACGACCGTCTCAGAAGTGGCGATATCACCTTATGCGCATGCGCGGTGAGTAGAAATGTCGTACTGCTGTCGGCAGAATCTCCTCGAGCTGGGCAAGATTCGTGAATTTCAGTAATCGTGGATTCGATTACTTTGTCTGGCGGATCCGTGAGATTCGGGTCCGGATCCGATTACTGGATCCGTGAGGCAGCCAGACGAGTACTAGATCCGCGCGACGGCCAGACGATTACTGGAACCGTGAGGCGGACAGACGATTACTGGATCCGCACGACGGCCAGACGATTACTGGATCCGCGCGACGGCCAGACGATTACTGGATCCGCGCGACGGCCAGACGATTACTGGATCCGTGAGGCGGCCAGACGATTACTGGATCCGCACGACGGCCAAACGATTACTGGATCCGCGCGACGGCCAGACGATTACTGGATCCGTGAGGCGGCCAAACGATTACTGGATCCGTGAGGCGGCCAGACGATTACTGGATCCGCGCGACGGACAGACGATTACTGGATCCGTGAGGCGGCCAGACGATTACTGGATCCGTGAGGCGGCCAGACGATTACTGGATCCGCGCGACGGCCAGACGATTACTGGATCCGCGCGACGGCCAGACGATTACTGGATCCGTGAAGCGGCCAGATGATTACTGGATCCGCGCGACGGCCAGACGATTACTGGATCCGTGAGGCGGCCAGACGATTACTGGATCCGCGCGACGGCCAGACGATTACTGGATCCGCGCGACGGCCAGACGATTACTGGATCCGCGCGACGGCCAGACGATTACTGGATCCATGAGGCGGCCAGACGATTACTGGATCCGTGAGGCGGCCAGATGATTACTGGATCCGTGAGGCGGCCAGACTATTACTGGATCCGTGAGGCGACCAGACGATTACTGGATCCGTGAGGGGGCCAGACAATTACTGGATCCGCGCGACGGCCAGACAATTACTGGATCCGTGAGGCGGCCAGACGATTACTGGATCCGTGAGGCGGCCAGACGGTTACTGGATCCGTGAGGCAGCCAGACGATTACTGGATCCGTAAAGCGGCCAGACGATTATTGGATCCGTGAGGCGGCCAAACGATTACTAGATCAGTGAGGTAGCCATACGATTACTGGATCCGTGAGGCGGCCAGACGATTACTGGATCAGTGAAGCGGCCAGACGATTACTGAATCCGTGAAGCGGCCAGAGGATTACTGGATCCGTGAAGCGGCCAGACGATTACTGGATCCGTGAAGCGGACAGACGATTACTGGATCCGTGAAGCTGCCAGACGATTACTGGATCCGTGAAGCGGCCAGACGATTACTGGATCTGTGAAGCGGCCATACTATTACTGGATCCGTGAAGCGGCCAGACGATTACTGGGTCCGTGAGGCGGCCAGACGATTACTGGATCCATGAGGCGGCCAGACGATTACTGTATCCGTGAGGCGGCCAGACGATTACTGGATTCATGAGGCGGCCAGACGATTACTGGATCCATAAGGCGGTCAGACGATTACTGGATCCATGAGGCGGCCAGACGATTACTGGATCCATGAGGCGGCCAGACAATTACTGGATCCATGAGGCGGTCAGACGATTACTGGATCCATGAGGCGGCCAGACGATTACTGGATCCATGAGGCGGTCAGACGATTACTGGATCCATGAGGCGGCCAGACGATTACTGGATCCATAAGGCGGCCAGACGATTACTGGATCCGTGAAGCGGCCAGACGATTACTAGATCCGTGAGGCGGCCAGACGATTACAGGATCCGTGAAGCGGCCAGACGATTACTGGATCTATGAGGCGGTCAGACGATTACTGGATCCATGAGGCGGCCAGACGATTACAGGATCCATGAGGCGGCCAGACGATTACTGGATCCATGAGGCGGTCAGACGATTACTGGATCCATGAGGCGGCCAGACGATTACTGGATCCATGAGGCGGCCAGACGATTACTGGATCTGTGAAGCGGCCAGACGATTACTGGATCCGTGAGGCGGCCAGACGATTACTGGATCCATGAGGCGGCCAGACGATTACTGGATCCATGAGGCGGCCAGACGATTACTGGATCCATGAGGCGGCCAGACGATTACTGGATCCATAAGGCGGTCAGACGATTACTGGATCCATGAGGCGGCCAGACGATTACTGGATCCGTGAGGCGGCCAGACGATTACTGGATCCGTGAGGCGGCCAGACGATTACTGGATCCATGAGGCGGCCAGACGATTACTGGATCCGTGAGGCGGCCAGACGATTACTGGATCCATGAGGCGGCCAGACGATTACTGGATCCATAAGGCGGTCAGACGATTACTGGATCCATGAGGCGGCCAGACGATTACTGGATCCATGAGGCGGCCAGACGATTACTGGATCCATGAGGCGGTCAGACGATTACTGGATCCATGAGGCGGCCAGACGATTACTGGATCCATGAGGTGGTCAGACGATTACTGGATCCATGAGGCGGCCAGACGATTACTGGATCCATGAGGCGGCCAGACGATTACTGGATCCATGAGGCGGCCAGACGATTACTGGATCCATGAGGCTGTCAGACGATTACTGGATCCATGAGGCGGCCAGACGATTACTGGATCCATGAGGCGGCCAGACGATTACTGGATCCGTGAAGCGGCCAGATGATTACTGGATCCGCGCGACGGCCAGACGATTACTGGATCCGTGAGGCGGCCAGACGATTACTGGATCCGCGCGACGGCCAGACGATTACTGGATCCGCGCGACGGCCAGACGATTACTGGATCCGCGCGACGGCCAGACGATTACTGGATCCATGAGGCGGCCAGACGATTACTGGATCCGTGAGGCGGCCAGACGATTACTGGATCCGTGAGGCGGCCAGACTATTACTGGATCCGTGAGGCGACCAGACGATTACTGGATCCGTGAGGGGGCCAGACAATTACTGGATCCGCGCGACGGCCAGACAATTACTGGATCCGTGAGGCGGCCAGACGATTACTGGATCCGTGAGGCGGCCAGACGGTTACTGGATCTGTGAAGCGGCCATACTATTACTGGATCCGTGAAGCGGCCAGACGATTACTGGATCCGTGAAGCGGACAGACGATTACTGGATCCGTGAAGCTGCCAGACGATTACTGGATCCGTGAAGCGGCCAGACGATTACTGGATCTGTGAAGCGGCAATACTATTACTGGATCCGTGAAGCGGCCAGACGATTACTGGATCCGTGAGGCGGCCAGACGATTACTGGATCCATGAGGCGGCCAGACGATTACTGTATCCGTGAGGCGGCCAGACGATTACTGGATTCATGAGGCGGCCAGACGATTACTGGATCCATAAGGCGGTCAGACGATTACTGGATCCATGAGGCGGCCAGACGATTACTGGATCCATGAGGCGGCCAGACAATTACTGGATCCATGAGGCGGTCAGACGATTACTGGATCCATGAGGCGGCCAGACGATTACTGGATCCATGAGGCGGTCAGACGATTACTGGATCCATGAGGCGGCCAGACGATTACTGGATCCATGAGGCGGCCAGACGATTACTGGATCCGTGAAGCGGCCAGACGATTACTAGATCCGTGAGGCGGCCAGACGATTACAGGATCCGTGAAGCGACCAGACGATTACTGGATCTATGAGGCGGTCAGACGATTACTGGATCCATGAGGCGGCCAGACGATTACAGGATCCATGAGGCGGCCAGACGATTACTGGATCCATGAGGCGGTCAGACGATTACTGGATCCATGAGGCGGCCAGACGATTACTGGATCCATGAGGCGGCCAGACGATTACTGGATCCGTGAAGCGGCCAGACGATTACTGGATCCGTGAGACGGCCAGACGATTACTGGATCCATGAGGCGGCCAGACGATTACTGGATCCATGAGGCGGCCAGACGATTACTGGATCCATGAGGCGGCCAGACGATTACTGGATCCATAAGGCGGTCAGACGATTACTGGATCCATGAGGCGGCCAGACGATTACTGGATCCGTGAGGCGGCCAGACGATTACTGGATCCGTGAGGCGGCCAGACGATTACTGGATCCATGAGGCGGCCAGACGATTACTGGATCCGTGAGGCGGCCAGACGATTACTGGATCCATGAGGCGGCCAGACGATTACTGGATCCATAAGGCGGTCAGACGATTACTGGATCCATGAGGCGGCCAGACGATTACTGGATCCATGAGGCGGCCAGACGATTACTGGATCCATGAGGCGGCCAGACGATTACTGGATCCATGAGGCGGTCAGACGATTACTGGATCCATGAGGCGGCCAGACGATTACTGGATCCATGAGGTGGTCAGACGATTACTGGATCCATGAGGCGGCCAGACGATTACTGGATCCATGAGGCGGCCAGACGATTACTGGATCCATGAGGCGGCCAGACGATTACTGGATCCATGAGGCGGTCAGACGATTACTGGATCCATGAGGCGGCCAGACGATTACTGGATCCATGAGGTGGCCAGACGATTACTGGATCCATGAGGCGGCCAGACGATTACTGGATCCATGAGGCGGCCAGACGATTACTGGATCCGTGAGGCACCCAGACGATTACTGGATCCGTGAAGCGGCCAGACGATTACTGGATCCGTGAGGTGGCCAGACGATTACTGGATCCGTTAAGCGGCCAGACGATTACTGGATATATAAACGAGTGGGTGGTCAGGTGGCAGATGAATTGTATTATTGACAAATGTAGAGTAATGAATGTTGGTTGGAAAAATGGTCAATTTCCAGTTTTACCTAACCAAAGATTTTCTGATGCGCCTCATGTATTTCTGGCGATTCATATAATGAATTGATTAATTTTCTATCTCTTTTTCGTCGCAAATGGCTAGTTTTCAAAAATGACTGTTTTTCAAGTCATGTCTATCCCTCATCCCCAATGATCTTGGGGGATCTGTGGGAAATCGGGCGCCCAGGTAGTAGGATATTACGTGAGTTCTGGTTAGGTTGGGGTGTCTGGGGGCTTGCCTCCCCAGTCAAGAGGTTACTACGTGAGTTCTGTTATTTGTCAACAGGTTAAAGTTTGGTTAATTTTTTATGTTATTTTGTTTTAAAAACTATAATAATTTTTCTATGATCCAAAGCAAGAACTAGTATAGAGTCCTTGCCCAAGGCCACAGGCCATTCTGGTGAAGATGTGAAAAGTTACTGTATATATAAGCAATATATATATATATATATATATATATATATATATATATATATATATATATATATTTTATATATATATATATATATATATATATATATATATATATATATATATATATATATATATATATATATATATATATATATATATATATATATATATATATATATATATATATATACGTATATATATATATATATATATATATATATATATATATATATATATATATATATATATATATATATATATACATATATATATACGTATATATATATATATATATATATATATATATATATATA
>JAXIVD010000344.1:57500-177891 GCA_036785275.1 Cancer borealis | reverse complement strand
GTGAGTTCACTGTGACAGAGTAAGGAACAGAACACATATTTGTGTACCTACTTACATACATACAGAGTAAGAACAGAAAGAAGAACATATATGTTCTTCCTTGTTTTCCTTGGTATCGCTGTAATGATATCAGTATGATTTCATAGTGATGTCAACATTGTTAGCTCACCATTGTGACATACGATGAGATCACAGTTACCTAATATATGTGACCTCACCAGTATGTCAGCCATGTGAGTTCACTGTGACATCTAAATTATCTCACGTCATCACTGGGTATAGTGAGAGACTTTTGGGAGTTCAAGTAAGCAGTGACTTGCGCCCCAGGGAAGTGGGATTATAGTTAGACATAGATCAATAGAAAGATACTGGGATTTATTGGTAGGTGTGTGACAAATAGAAATTCTGGTAAGACCCACTTAGATTATGCAGCTTAGTTTTGGTTATATACTTTGTTGGATTATTTTTGGCCCGGACATTAATTTCGGAAACCATAACAAAAAGGAAATTAATGTCGCCAAATAATTTCAAATAAAAGCACAGTAGCTCCGTTTTACTTTTAATAAAGTTTTTAGGAAAGTTTGCAAACCAGATAATAATATTTCGGCACCAAGTCAAGAAAAAGTGTTTTTGTGGTGGCCACAGAT
This sequence comes from Cancer borealis, assembly GCA_036785275.1. Taxonomy (NCBI): domain Eukaryota; kingdom Metazoa; phylum Arthropoda; class Malacostraca; order Decapoda; family Cancridae; genus Cancer; species Cancer borealis. The sequence continues at coordinate 177,244 of JAXIVD010000344.1, read as the reverse complement.
TGGGCCCAAGACGTCCCCAAGACGTTCTTCCGAAACCCAATCCCGCGCGTGGACGACAAAAACGCGGCTCATTTAAAGCGTTTACATGTGTCGCCAAACTTCGTTTGTTTTCACGAACACGATTTTAAGGAGAAATGTCTTGGTTGGTGTTGCCACAATTTTCCTAATATATTTCAATCTTAATGCTTGTTTTTAGTTTTCTTTTATATTAAAAACGACATATATTATATACATATTTTAAATTATAAGCACTGAAATGATCTCAAACATCTTAATTTATTCAGATTTATTCGAAATAGATTCCATGGTTTCTCCGTATATTCCGCACCGCTTCCACCCTTGACTCCACCTAAGGTAGAAGCCAACATCTCGCTATGTAGTACAAATTCCCTTATATATTACAATCATTATGCTTGTTTGTGGATTTCTGTTATATTAAAAACAACATTAATAATGTAAATATTATGTATTTCAACAACTGTCATGATCTCAAACATCTTACTTTCATCTTATTTATTCGAAATGTATATCCTGCTGATTCTGTATTGAAACTACAGCACCCTCCACACTCGTCCTAAGCCCACAACATGTCCATCTATCGTCGTATACAGATCAGTAGCAGCAAGAGTGTGTGTGTGTGTGTGTGTGTGTGTGTGTGTGTGTGTGTGTGTGTGTGTGTGTGTGTGTGTGTGTGTGTGTGTGTGTGTGTATGAGTGAGTGTGTGTGTGTGTGTGTGTGTGTGTGTGTGTGTGTGTGTGTGTGTGTGTGTGTGTGTGTGTGTGTGTGTGTGTGTGTGTGTGTGTGTGTGTGTGTGTGTGTATGAGAGTGTGTGTGTGTGTGTGTGTGTGTGTGTGTGTGTGTGTGTGTGTGTGTGTGTGTGTGTGTGTGTGTGTGTGTGTGTGTGTGTGTGTGTGTGTATGAGAGTGTGTGTGTGAGGGTGTATGAGTGAGTGTGTGTGTGTGTGTGTGTGTGTGTGTGTGTGTGTGTGTGTGTGTGTGTGTGTGTGTGTGTGTGTGTGTATGAGAGTGTGTGTGTGTGTGTGTGTGTGTGTGTGTGTGTGTGTGTGTGTGTGTGTGTGTGTGTGTGTGTGTGTGTGTGTGTGTGTGTGTGTGTGTATGTGTGTGTGTGTGTGTATGAGAGTGTGTGTGTGTGTGTGTGTGTGTGTATGAGAGTGTGTGTGTGTGTGTGTGTGTGTGTGTGTGTGTGTGTGTGTGTGTGTGTGTGTGTGTGTGTATGTGTGAGCACTGGATGTCTTCACATGACGCGTGCCCGGCCTTCGTATCTGGAGTGCGGGCTCGCTCCAAGTGAAATTTTTGTGTTCGAAACTGGATCTGTCTTCAGTGTCTAAATTTTCTTTGACTTACATATTTTTGTGCAATATACAAACATCTTATTTCTTACTTTAATTTGATGAAAATAACTGTAAACAATATGATATGCTTTTTACTTATTATTAGGAAAAAGGGAACAATTGTAAGTCGAAGCTACAACCACAAAATGCATTGAAACATCAACACCCACACAGGTTTGAATGTCACATCTCGTTATTTTCTACATTTCTCTAATATATTACAAGCTTTTTGCTTGTCTTTGGCGTTCTTCTATATTAAAAACAATATATATAATATAAATCTTTTGTAGACGATCAACTATAATGGTCTCAAATATTTTACTTTCCTCTGATTTATTTGAAATATATACCCAGATTCTTTCTCATGAAAACACACACATCCGCTTCGCTCCACCCACGTAGAGGGCCCACAGTTCGTAATTTTCAACACTTTCCTAATATATTTCAAGCTTTATGCTTGTTTTTGGTTAGCTTTTATATAAAAAACAACATACATATTATAAATCTTATTTATTTCTACAACTGTTATGGTCTTGAACGTCTTACTTTCGTCTTATTTAATCGAAATATTATCTCGCTCAGTGTCTACACAGATGAAGTTCTGAAGTTTGATGAGCTGTGATTCGTTACATGACTAGAGGCAAAACACTGGCAAACGCAGAAATTCGTATATTGAAAGTATTTGCGATATGTTGGTCAGAATTTGCCTAGTCATTGCATCTTAGCAAGTGGTCTTGACATTACATGTAAACGCTTTTGCTCTCGTGCCCCCAATCTTGAATCTTCAGACTTTTCTACCATCTGGCTAAGACTTCAATGTCACTCTAACTAAATTCATCTGTGCTGTATATCTCTCACCTAATTCCTCTGACTATGTAAATTTCTTTGACTATTTGACTTCCAAAGTGGAGCACATCCTATCTCACTTTCCTTATGCTGAGATCTCCATTTTAGGGGATTTCAATGTTCACCACCAGCTTTGGCTTTCATCTTCTTTCACTGACCCACCTGGTGAACAAACCTTCAACTTTGCTATTCTTCATGACCTAGAGCAGCTAGTGCAGTTCCCTACCCATATCCCTGACCGCCTTGGAGACACGCCCAACATTTTTGATCTTTTTCTAACTTCCAATCCTTCAGCTTACTCTGTTAAACTTTTATCTCCGTTGGGCTCCTCCGATCACAATCTTATTTCTGTTACCTGTCCTATCACTCCAGTGCAGCCTCAAGACCCGCCTAAGCAGAGGTGGTTCTGGCATTTCAACTCTGCTAAGTGGGAGGATCTGAGGCAGTACTATTCTGATTTTTCTTGGGATGATTACTGCTTCCATGTCAGAGATCCTTCTCTTTGTGCTGAGCGCATAACAGAGGTGATTGTCTCTGGCATGGAGCTATACATTCCTCATACTTTCTCTAATACTAAAGCTAAAAAAAACCTGGTTTAACTCTGCTTGTTCTCGTGATAGAGAGGCGGCTCACAAACGGTACCGTAGCCATCCATCTGCTGAAACTCATGCCCTATATATTTCTGCCCGTAATCATGCCAAATCTATTCTCCAACTTACTAAAAACTCTTTCATTAATAGAAAATGTCAAAGTCTTTCCAACTCTAACTCTTCTCGTGATTTCTGGCATCTAGCCAATAATATCTCTAACAATTTTACTTCTTCATCTTTCCCTCCTTTACATCAACCAGATGGCCCCACAGCTGTCTCTTCTTTCTTTAAAGCTGAACTCTTCGCTCAAACCTTTGCTACCAACTCTACTTTGGATGATACTGGGCATATTCCTCCTACTCCTCCACCCTCTGACTACTTCATCCCTAAAATTAAAATTCTTTATCATGACGTTTTCCAGGCCCTCTCTGGTCTTAATTCTCAGAAGGCTTACGGTCCGGATGAAGTCCCTCCTATTGTTCTCAAAAACTGTGCTTTCGAACTCGCTTACTGCCTGGTCAAACTCTTTCGTCCGTATCTCTCTACTTCTACCTATCCTTCTTGCTGGAAGTTTGCTCACATTCAACCTGTCCCTAAAAAAGGTGACCGCTCCAATCCTTCTAACTACCGCCCTATAGCTTTGATTTCCTGCCTTTCTAAAGCCTTTGAGTCTGTCCTTAACAAGAAGATAATGAGGCATCTATCAGCTCACAACCTTCTCTCTGATTGCCAGTATGGTTTCCGTAAAGGCCGATCTACTGGTGATCTTCTTGCTTTCCTAACTGAATCTTGGTCATCCTCTTTTAGGGACTTCGGTGAAACCTTTGCTGTCGGCCTTGACATATCGAAAACCTTCGATAGAGTCTGGCATAAATCTTTAATTTCTAAACTATCCTCCTACGGATTCTATCCTTCTCTCTGTACCTTCATCTCCAGTTTCCTTTCCGACCGATCTATTGCTGCTGTAGTGGACGGTCACTGTTCTTCTCCTAAAACTATCAACAGTGGTGTTCTTCAGGGTTATGTTCTATCACCCACTCTCTTTCTATTATTCATCAATGATCTCCTAAATCTGACTCAATGCCCTATCCACTCCTATGCTGATGACACCATCTTCCATTTTTCAACGACTGACTGTCTTGACTCTTTAAGTCACCGCCGCAATGTTGCATCTTTATCTATCTTCTACCGCTATTTTCATGCTGACTGCTCTTCTGAACTTGCTAACTGCATGCCTCCCCCCCTCCCACGGCCTCGCTGCACAAGACTTTCTACTTATTTTCATCCTTATTCTGTCCATCTACCTAATGCAAGAGTTAACCAGTATCTTCACTCTTTCATCCCTTACACTGGTAAACTCTGGAACTCTCTTCCTTTGTCTGTTTTTCCACCTGCCTATGACTTAAACTCTTTCAAAAGAGGAGTGTCAAGACATCTCTCATATTAAATTGAACTGCGCCCCCATTTTTTTTTTTTCCTACTATCTTCTTTACAGGGTCTGGCGACAAGCGGGAATTTTTTTATACTTAATTTTTTTCCCCCCTTAGCCAGTACCCTTTTAACGTAAAAAAAAAAAAAAATCTATCCCCCTTTTCCATTTTCTCTCATCCCACTCTGCCCCCTCTCTGTTTCTATTTGTCATTCTCCATTCAACAATATTCTGTCTATCCTCAAAAGGTCTGTGCATCCTCCTAACTAACATACTATTCTTGTCTATCATTTTCCCACATTTCTTTCTCCATTTGCTATCTCCTAGAATCCACAAGTATACGTTTCTTGCTAGTCTTGTTTCATTCATTCTCTCTAATCTCACTTTATAGGCGTTCACATGTAATGCCAAGACCACTTGCTAAGATGCAATGACTAGGCAAAATCTGAGCAACACATCGCAAACACTTTCAAGATACGAATGTTTGCACTTGCCAGTGTTTGGCCTCTGGTCATGTAACCAATCACAATTCATTCAACTTCAGAACTTTATTTATGAAGACACTCAACGGGATAATATTTCGATTAAATAAGAGGAAAGTAAGACATTCAAGACCATAACAGTTGTAGAAAATTATAAGATTTATAATATATATGTTGTTTTTTATATAAAAGTTAACCAAAAACAAGCATAAAGCTTGAAATATATTAGGGAAGTGTTGAAAATAACGAAATGTGGGCCCTCTGCGTGGGTGGAGCGAAGCGGATGTGTGTGTTTTCATGAGAAAGAATCTGGGTATATATTTCGAATAAATCAGAGGAAAGTAAGATGTTTGAGACCATTATAGTTGATCGTATACATAAGAGTTATATTATATATATATTGCTTTTAATATAGAAGAACACCAGAGACAAGCAAAAAGATTGTAATATATTAGAGAATTGTAGAAAATAACGAGATGTGGCATTCAAACCTGTGTGGGTGTTGATGTTTCAATGCATTATGTGGCTGTGGCTTCGACATACAATTGTTCCCTTTTTCCAAATAATAAGTAAAAAGCATATTATATTGTTTACAATTATTTCCATCAAATTAAGGTAAGAAATAAGAGGCGTTCACATGTGTGGCCAAACTTCCTAATATCTTGCCTTGTTTTCACGAACACGATTAAGGAGAAATGTCTTGGTTGGTGTTGCCACAATTTTCTTAATATATATTTCAATCTTAATGCTTGTTTTTAGTTTTTTTTTTAATACTAAAAGCGACATATATTATATACATATTTTAAATTACAAGCACTGAAATGATCCCAAACATCTTAATTTCTTCAGATTTATTCGAAATAGATATCATGGTTTCTCCGTATATTTCGCACCACTTCCACCCTTGACTCCACCTAAGGTAGAAGCCAACATCTCGTTATGTGATACAAATTCCCTTATATATTACAATCATTATGCTTGTTTGTGGATTTTTGTTATATTAAAAACAACATTAATAATGTAAATGTTATGTATTTCAACAACTGTCATGATCTCAAACATCTTACTTTCATCTTATTTATTCGAAATGTATATCCTGCTGATTCTGTATTGAAACTACAGCACCCTCCACACTCGTCATGTCCATCTATCGTCGTATTCAAATCACCTTACCAGTAGCAGCAAAATGTGTGTGTGTGTGTGTGTGTGTGTGTGTGTGTGTGTGTGTGTGTGTGTGTGTGTGTGTGTGTGTGTGTGTGTGTCTGAGTGTGTGTGTCTGTGTCTGAGTGTGTGTGTGTGTGTATGAGTGTGTGTGTGTGTGTATGAGTGTGTGTGTGTGTGTGTGTGTGTGTGTGTGTGTGTGTGTGTGTGTGTGTGTGTGTGTGTGTGTGTGTGTGTGTGTGTGTGTGTGTTATTCACTGTTATTCACTGTCACAGTCTGCTGCTGGTCTCTCTCGAGACAGCCGGCCGTCCCCCTATGGAAAGAGCTCAGAGCTCATAGTGACCAATCTTTGGGTTGGACCGAGACCACTCACACACAACACACCGGGACAACGAGGTCACAACCCCTCGACTTACATCCCGTACCTACTCACTGCTAGGTGAACAGAGGCTACACGTGAAAGGAGACTCGCCCAAATATTCTCCGTCCGCCCAGGGGATCGAACCCTGGCCCCTCGGTTGTGAGCCGAGTGCGCTAACCACTACGCTAGCGGACCGTGTATGTGTGTGTGTGTGTGTGTGTGTGTGTGTGTGTGTGTGTGTGTGTGTGTGTGTGTGTGTGTGTGTGTGTGTGTGTGTGTGTGTGTGTGTGTGTGTGTGTGTGTGTGTATGAGTGTGTGTGTGTGTGTGTATGAGTGTGTGTGTGTGTGTGTGTGTGTGTGTGTGTGAGTGTGTGTGTGTGTGTGTGTGTGTGTGTGTGTGTGTGTGTGTGTGCGTGTGTGTGTGTGTGTATGTGTGTGTGTGTGTGTGTGTGTGTGTGTGTGTGTGTGTGTGTGTGTGTGTGTGTGTGTGTGTGTGTGTGTGTGTGTGTGTGTGTGTGTGTGTGAGCACTGGATGTCTTCACAAATGGCATTGGCTAGACTTGAGTGCAGCCTGCTAGCGAGCGAATGTGTGAGTGTGCCACCTGAGGACTGAGGAGTTGACGCGGGCCTTCGTATCTGGAGTGCGGGCTCCAAGTGAAATTTTTGTGTTCGAAACTGGCTCTGTCTTCATTGTCTAAATTTTCGGTTAAACTGGAGAATAGGTTCATGTCACGTACAAACACGAAACCCACATATCAGTTAGAAGACTCGGTAGTGGTTCCAGAAACGTAAACAAAATGAGGTGCTCACTTCTAGTGTGGCCGTAATACATAGTTCCTACGTGACGTCACACATCCGGGGCTCAGGAGGTCTGCCGCCATTTGTAGAGGCAAACAAACATTGTCACGGTTCATGATTATCGACAATAACATAACACGATGGTTGCTTCCTGTTGGGTAAATGGGTGTACAAATCGGCGTGATGGATCAGCGAAACTTGGTTATTTTAATATTCCTAAAATCAGACTAAACGAGGGGGACCAAACACAGAAAATCAGCGAAGAGAGAAGGCGTTTGTGGTTGGCCAACATAAACAGGAAGGACGAGCCGGCACAACACTCGAAAATATGCTCCGATCACTTTGTTATAGGTAAATAATTCGTTTTTTTTTTTAACTTCCCGACATCATTACACTTTTGCGTTTATGTTTCGAACTGTAGAACATTGAAATATCTTAGCCAACTTCTCGCCCTGAACATTAACACCTTCGACCTCCCCACCCTGCTGGCAGCGGCGGGCACCTCACCTGACACACGACCAGCCGTCATTTGCCTCACCTGCGTCTTCCATAGGAAGACGGGACAGCTGCCACGTCTGTAACCTCCACAGGACGACGCCAGGGCTCTTGGGACCCTAAAGTGGTTCCGGCCCTAACACAACAACAACAACAACAATATTGAAATATTGGGATGAAAACATTCGATTTTTACCAAGTTGAAACGCCCACCATATGCATGCATCCCCGATCTAAGCAAATGAATGATTGCAGACTTTATATTTTTGATTATAATCATAAATTCACAATATAATGAAGTAAGCCTTCGATCACAGGGACCGTATATCTTATAAATTTAGCTCAATGAGGTAATAAATCTGTGGTAAATGTTTAAATGAATTTATAATTCAAATCATGTTAATTTAAATAATCATAATAATTTTTTATATTTCTACACATGATAACAATCCAAAATAAAGTTGAAAACAACTTTAAAATATACCTTATGTTAGGTTTCTAATTTGATGGTGTATAATGTAATGAAACTGCACAAATTTTGTTGTGCGGGGCTTAAGAAATATATGAGTGCATTAATAATTAAATAGTTAGTAAGTATAATGTTTTTAAAATATATTTTCTTAACATTTTCAAGAAAACCAGCAGCTTTGTACGACAGGGCCAATCCAGACTGGGCACCGACTCTTAAGCTTACAGGCAACCTTTCACCAAAAAAGTCTGATAAAAAAATTCAAGAGTTCAGTTAAGACGTACAGTGAAAATATTCTGTGTACAATATAATCTGTTTTGAACTGAGGAATGGAATGTAATTTTATTTCAAGAAATTAATATCTTATGTACACTGGTAGTTATAATTAAAATCCAACCCAATTGGTCATATGGAGACAGAGACGTATATTTATATCTCTGATGGAGACTATGTTCCAATTTGTATGGTATTAATGTACCGAGTACAACGGGCCAACTATCATTACGGTGATTCCTTTACGGAATCACAGGTAAATCCTCGTATTCTTAACACTCGTTAAATACCTTGTTATTGTTAGAGTAGGGACAACTAGATAGAGGGGATGATGGGAAAACTCGTGACGTCACTGGAAGTGAGAGGATATATATACCGGTCTGGACGGAAGGTCAATCCCTCGCAGCTTGCTGTGAGGCCCGCCGCCTTCCGATGACGCAGACCACCCTTCTGGGTGACCAGCATCCGGATGTGGTCGATAACCTGATGATTTTCCTGGCCGAGACCAACTTAATCAAAGAGTTATGACTTACTTGTATATTCCAATGTTTTTCTTTTTTATTGATGACACTTTGTATATACTGCACTTTCTTTTATTATAAATATGTTTTGAATGAATGATTATGTGTCTAGCGTGGATGTTATGCACCTATCCCCAAATTTATTGTAAATACGTATTCGTACGTATCCTCCCCCATTATATGTATGTATCATTTTTGTCCCCTACTTTCCCTGACTAATGACTTTAGTTTTTGCCTTAGGTTCAGGCTCCCAAGTATGAATGTGTATGCATGATGCGTGACTGGAATTGTATGAATATATTTTTTTTATTTTAGTTTTTTTCTATGTACAAATATAAAATGGATAAAAAAAAAAAAATAAATAAATAAATAAATAAATAAATCAAACAAACAAACAAACAAACAAACAAACATGTAAATAAATTAAAGGGAAAAAAAGAAAATAAATAAATAAAAAATAAATAAATTGATAAACAAATAAAAAATAAATAAAATAAAATAATACAAAAAAAAAAAAAAAAAGTTCAAAATTTAATTTATATGGCCTAATAGCCAATGCCATGGCTGATGGCCAAAAAAAAAAAAAAAAAAAAAAAAAAAGGAAGGTCAGGAAGCTCGACAGACTGAGCCCAGACACGGTACTGTGTACTTGTTGTCCTGCTGCTTATGTCTTTCACCTTCGGGTGTTAAAATATTTTGACGGCCCCTCAGGTCTAGGTTAGCTACATAAATATAGGTGTCCCTCTACCCATGTACTGAGTTTGTTACCTCATTGTCCTCACCTTAGTGACAACAGTAAGTGTCTGTTGTCAGGTGGTCAGATTGTCCTTCCTCTCTCACCTACGGAGTGTCCGCCTCAGTGAGCGTGCTTTTGGGGTGAATTAACACCGATCGGCCCCCCTAGAGTGGTTTGGCAAGACAATCTGACTCTAGGAAACTCCTCCCTGGTGTCCTCCCGCTTGTGTCCCGCTCCCCTCCTGCAGGAGGGGGGTGTACCCCATGGCTGAGGCCGCCTCCCCCCCTCCCCCCTCCAGGGAGAGGGAGGGTCCTGACCGACCACCCCTAACGAACACACGGCCCATCTCCTATGACACTGAAATCTAAGACCCAGACCCGCCTTTCTACTGTAAATTCCTTTATAATGAAAAAAGTTATTGATGTAAACATTGGTACTGTTGCCAATGTCAAAAAACTTGCAAGCGGAGATTTATTAATTGAAACATTCAACACAAAGCAAGTCAGTTCCCTAATGAAGCTACAACGCATGCATGATATTGAGATTGAAGCTTCGATCCCAGTATCCATGAACTCGTGTCGGGGGGTTGCCTCCCATCGCGATTTTGTGGATATGACGGAAGACGAAATCATTGATAATATGTATGATCAGGGCGTCATTGGGGCTCGTAAGATCACTAAATTCGTTGACGGCGCGAGAAGGAACACTGCTTCAGTTACTCTAACTTTTGCTGTTGCCAAGTTGCCTGATAGAGTGGATGTAGGATACGAGCGGGTTCCCGTTCGTCCCTATATTCCAAACCCTCTTCGGTGCTTTAAATGTCAACTCTATGGTCACCACGGAAATGCTTGTCGTTCGGTTCACTCTTTTTGTGGTAAGTGTGCTTGCGAAGGTCATTCGTCGGAACAGTGTTCGTCATTGGTAGAGAAGTGTCGTAACTGTTCAGAAGCTCACTCTACTTTCTCGCGGGATTGTCCTGCTTGGAAGCTGGAGAAAGAGGTCTGTACCGTTAAGGCAGTCGAAGGCATCTCGTACGTTGACGCGAGGAAGCGAGTGAAGGAGGCGCACGTCGCGCCTTCTCCAGGCGTTTCATACGCGGCAAGCGTACAGATGCGTCCAGTGATGAAGTCTGTTTCGATTCAGACTGAACCTCTGCCGGCTGCACCTGCCCAAGCTGTTTCTCTTTCTACGAATACCTCATCTACTCCTCCAACACCTACTATCATGAAAACAACCACACCTGCCTCTTCCTCCTCCCCCTCCTCCTCCTCCACCTCCTCCTCCACCATCACCTCTACCTCCTCCTCCTCCTCCTCCTCCTCCACTAATACCAAATATGCCTCTGCTGTCTCTACCACTCCAGCTAAGAAGACAGAAAAGAATGACAAGGATAACATTAAATATAATTACACAAAATTAGAACGCAATTCCTCCTCTCATGTCATCCCAGCTCCCGCGCCATCGAGGAGGGGCTCTCACGCTCGCTCCCTCTCGACCAGCTCTGGGGAGTTAACTATTGACGAACCGATGCAGATCTCCTCTTGCAAGGGCCGAGAGAGGTCCCCGGCTAGCGCCTCCGAGCGCAAAAAAACTAAGAAATACACCCGCCCCCATCGTAACTCTTAAACCATTACGTTCAACGTTTTACAGTGGAACTGTAGAAGTATTCGGAATATACTTCCATATTTGTCACTTTTAGTGAACTTACACAGGCCGTCCGTTATTTGCCTACAAGAGACGATGCTGGAGGATCATCCTGATCCTTCAGTACTAAAACACTACCATGCGTACAGAAGACACGACGGTCACGGCGTGGCCGTATGCACACATAAAACACTACCACACACAGAAGTGACGTTGGATACCACTCTGGAGGCAGTCGCGTGCAGAGTGAAATTCAATGGCACGTATCTGGCTATCTGTTCTCTCTACTTACCTCCCAATACGCCTATTGCTGATGATGACTTAAGGTCGTTATTTCGCCAGCTTCCAGGCAACAAGCTGGTTTTGGGCGACTTTAACGCCCATCATCAGCAATGGGGCAGTGAGAGGTCAAGTGTACGTGGGGAACAGATTGTTAACATTCTCCTACAGACAAACCTCTGTCTTCTGAACAATGGTTGTGCGACTCGTGTAGACGATCGGACAGGTAACGCGACTGCCATTGACTTGTCATTGGCCTCGCCAAATATGTTCTCTGACTTCTCTTGGGAGGTCAGCGACGACGCACAAGGAAGTGACCACCTACCAATTTGCATTTCTTACGCACGCGACGTTGCCACTATCCCTCCTCCACCTAAATTTAATTTTAAGAAAGCAGATTGGGCAACCTTCCGTGTGATCGCCGATATGGATATATCTGGCGAGGACACTGACACAATGGTTAGCAACGCAACACAATCCATTTTACACGCCGCTGAGGCATGTATTCCGAAAACTTCTACAATTCACACAAAGCATGGAGTTCCATGGTGGACAACGGATTGCCGACAAGCACTTCGTGAGCGTAATAGGCGATACAGGTATTTCAGCCAGCAGCCCAATCAAGCTAATTTCATAGCCTTATAAAAAGGCAAGGGCTCAGGCAAGGAAAGTCATCCTTCAAGCTAAGAGGGGCTCTTTCAGAGAGTTCACGTCATCAGTAAGCCGTACAACCCCGCTAGGACAGGTATGGAACACAGTCCATGTCCTTAGCGGGAAAAAAAACAACCACTCCGATAACCACACTCATCACCAACGGGGATGTTACAGACACCCCCCCAGCTATTGCCAACACCTTAGCCCGGCAATTTGAACAGGCGAGTAGCTCCGCCTCGTTCCACCCTGCCTTCCTTCCCCGGAAGGAGGCAGCAGAACAAACAGTCCCAAACTTTGCCACAGGAGGCGTAAACACTGATTACAACTCAGAGTTTACGCCGGATGAACTCCTCCTTGCCCTGAAATCCTGTAAAGGCTCCAGTCCTGGTTCAGATCAAATATCATACAGCATGCTCCAACATCTCGGCCCTAGTTCACTTTCTAAATTACTCTCCCTTTATAATAGAATCTGGACCACTCACACCTTCCCCCAATCTTGGCACTTTGCTCACGTTATCCCAATACCCAAAAAGACTGGTCGCCTTACGGACCCCAGTGCGTTTCGCCCTATTGCGCTCACGAGCTGTCTCTGTAAGGTCATGGAACGCATGATTAACAAAAGGCTATTTTTTGTTTTAGAAGCAAAAGGTGTGTTAAGTGGTCAACAATCGGGTTTTCGTAAATACCGAAGCACGATGGACCATTTAATGCACCTGGAGCATTGCATTTCAGAGGCTTTCGCCAAAAAAGAATTCATGATAGGAGTGTTCTTGGACATTCACAAAGCCTTCGACATGACATGGCGACACGGTATCCTCATGAAACTCCATGCTCACGGTTTAAGAGGTAACTTGCCCATTTTTGTTGATAATTTCTTACAGGACAGAACTTTCTCTGTCAAGCTTCCCGGTAACGTATTCTCGGACATTAATGTCCAGGAAAATGGGGTGCCACAGGGTAGTGTTCTTAGTCCTACATTATTTTGTGTTATGATTAATGATATTCTGTCATCAACTCCTGTCCCAAGAAATCTTAAATACTCGCTCTATGCTGACGACTGTGCGTTATGGCATTCGTCGCCAAATGCGCAGTTCTCGGCTGGACGGATTCAAATTGCTCTTGACTCCATCCAACAGTGGGCCTCTCTGTGGGGATTTAAGTTTTCTGTTCCAAAGTGTATCGGTGTAGTTTTCACTCAACGTAAAATTCCCGCTTTGCATATTTCTCTTCAAGGTCAGCCGATACCGTTTCAAAATTCAGTTAAGTTCTTGGGTCTGCATTTTGACAGCAGACTCAATTGGAAAACACACATAAACAATTTACTAGTTCGTTGCCATAAAAAAGTCAATGTCCTAAAATACCTATCAGGTACTTCTTGGGGAGCAGGCAGAAAATCTTTATTAATGGTGTACAAGTCCTTAATTCGTTCTCACTTAGACTATGGCTCACCGGTGTATGGGTCAGCGTCGGACGCAACACACTCGGTCTCATGGCAGCTACTGTTATTAAGCAGCACCACCATCTCCACACTGGTCGACACCGTCCACTAGCTGTCCGCCTTCACACTTTATGCCAGAAGTGTGAAGTGGACCTTGACGGTGTTGACCAGCTTGTGCTACCAACAACAGCCCCTTGGGAGCCCAAAGCCAACACCATTACAAAATGGCTACCCAAGCACAAGCCTGCCATGACCGAGGTGGAGATAGGATATCACTTCCGGGCTCTCGTCGCTAGCCTCCCTCCCACGCTCCACCTGTACACTGACGGCTCCAAGTCGAATGAATGTGTGGGTGCTAGTGTTTGGTCGCGTGAATGTGCCCTCAGGTTCCGTCTACCTTCCCATACATCGGTTTTTTCCTCAGAACTTTTTGCAATTGATAAAGCCATAGATTATGCACTAAATTCAAATTATAACGTAATTGTCATTTTCACGGACTCTATGTCAGCCCTTCAGGCGATAGAGTCAGGGCGCACGGATGCCAATGAAATCCAAGGCAACATCATTAATAAGTTAAATTCACGCCGTAAGTCTTTCTCTTTGTTTTGGGTGCCTGGTCATTCGCGTATTTACGGGAATGAGCAGGCTGACATGCTGGCTAGGTCCGCTGCAGAGCTCGAGGCAGCGTGGAACCTCCGTCGCGATCTGCAGTCATGTCTCTCGGCTGCAAAATCATCAGTTTACCTCCTGTGGCAAAGTCACTGGGGCAACCTCCATCTTACCACAATAAAACCCATCCTAGGCGAGTGGGCTTCCTCCAACCGCCCCACAAGGCGTCAGGAGGTAGTTCTCGGACGCCTCAGGATGGGCTGCACCCAACCCACCCACATGCTCCCCTACATCGCCCACGCCTTCCCACCCCAATGCATCACCTGTCACACTACCCTCTCTATCGACCACATCCTGCTTCACTGTGGGCGTTATCGGGTGGCGCGACGGTCCCTCGCAGCTTGCTGTGAGGCCCGCCGCCTTCCGATGACGCAGACCACCCTTCTGGGTGACCAGCATCCGGATGTGGTCGATAACCTGATGATTTTCCTGGCCGAGACCAACTTAATCAAAGAGTTATGACTTACTTGTATATTTCAATGTTTTTCTTTTTATTGATGACACTTTGTATATACTGCACTTTCTTTTATTATAAATATGTTTTGAATGAATGATTATGTGTCTAGCGTGGATGTTATGCACTTATCCCCAAATTTATTGTAAATACGTATTCGTACGTATCCTCCCCCATTATATGTATGTATCATTTTTGTCCCCTACTTTCCCTGACTAATGACTTTAGTTTTTGCCTTAGGTTCAGGCTCCCAAGTATGAATGTGTATGCATGATGCGTGACTGGAATTGTATGAATATATTTTTATGTACAAATATAAAATGGATAAAAAAAAAAAAAAAAAATTAAATAAATAAATAAAAATAAAAAAAAATCAAACAAACAAACAAACAAACATGTAAATAAATTAAAGGGAAAAAAAAAAATAAATAAATAAAAAATAAATAAATTGATAAACAAATAAAAAACAAATAAATAAATAAAATAAAATAATACTAAAAAAAAAAAACAAGTTCAAAATTTAATTTATATGGCCTAATAGCCAATGCCATGGCTGATGGCCAAAAAAAAAAAAAAAAAAAAAAAACAGGAAGCTCAGGATGGGCTGCACCCTACCCACCCACATGCTCCCCTACATCGCCCACGCCTTCCCACCCCAATGCATCACCTGTCACACTACCCTCTCTATCAACCACATCCTGCTTCACTGTGTGCGTTATCGGGAGGCGCGACGATCCCTCGCAGCCTGCTGTGAGGCCCGCCGCCTTCCGATGACTGTATCATATCATATCTGTATATCATTGTTAACTAGTTTTAAGATATTCATTGTTTTTAGCTAAGAGAGAGAGAGTGTATGCGGGTAAGGAATTTTCCTAGAATTCACATCCCAGCCAAGGCGTCAGGTCAAAGCCAGCCCTATCACACAGCTCTGTTCCCGTGACGTCATTCTCCCGGGTCAGCCCCGACCAATCATAGGCGCGTAGTCCACCTGGAGTCGACCCTTCCTGACCGCAGCTGAGCCCACACCACCACCACTTCTCACCCTCACTCTCAGCCTAGTGACTACATCAACCAGTCGCTCATCTCTCAGCTCGCTACCATCATCAACGTTTCGTCATCTCTCTCAAGGCAGGCAAAGGTCATAGTCACTATATATTCTGTATCTACTCAAGTCGTGTTGTGTCAATATATCATCTATATCAAGCCGTGTGTGTTTCAACAAGACCTCCATCATCCACGCTACCCCTCTACCTCCACTCTTCCATGCCACGCGGTGACCGGCCCGGTACCAAAAATAACCACCGATACAATTGGTGTGCAACGGTGGAATTCGTCCTTCCAAGCGACGAATTATCAAGATTCAGCCTCCTCCGTCATCAAGTCTCTACACTCACGTGCATCGTTCTGCCTCAGTAAGTGACTACACACACGCCCTTGCCTCGCCCACCTCGTGTTCTCCTCTACGCCCTGCAGTCGCTTTCCTTCGTCGCCCTTCTGCAGTAGCATCTATTCCGAGTGAGTACAAGCCTCCTCGCCCTGCTGTTCAAGACGCCCATCACCTCTACCTCCATTTTGTTCGCGGCGCGCCATCTTTGCTGCCCACGCATCACCTCAAGACGCCCTCAAGACGCCCATCGCCCTTCACCACGTGTCCCTTCAAGACGGTCATCACCCATCACCACGTGGTCCCTCAAACAAGTTTTCCACGCCCTCACCACGTGTCTCCGCCCTCAAGACGCCCATCGCTCTTCACCACGTGTCGCAGCCCAGAAATACGCCCATTCACCACGTGACCAGTCAGCGCCCACGTGTTCCACCTCCTTGGTCCTCTGCTAGTTAAGTACCTTAGTTCTTATTATATTTTTCTCCTTATTGTGCTAGTTATTCTACATTTTTTGTGTACACTCAGTGTTTCTCTGTTTTCTTGTGTGTTTCCTCAACGTGAGCACTATTTCCCTCACGATGTCTAACGACCAGTCACTTCACACACCGACACCTCAGGTTACTCTCATATCTGATAATGTCTCAATTCCTCCTTTTTCCAGCAACAAATGCAGTCTTCTCAATCTTCGGGAAACGATTCGCGCCAGAGCCTCGCACCTCCTCGGTAACACTCAAGTCCATTCTAAAGACCGCAGGTAGTAAGTCATCTCATAAACGTGTTGTTTTCGCGGATGCACAGACAGTGCCTCTCCCATGTGTCCCTGTTAAATCCTCCGGATTTTTCCAAGGTCTGACTGCTGACGTCAAATTAGCCTCTCACAAATGCCGTGCATTTTTCGATTCTGGTGCCTCAGTCAACATCATTAAAACTCATGTTTTTGAAAAACTCTCTACCGCCTCAAGGCACAAGTTTCAGAGTTATCCACCAGACATCACTGTTAGTGGTATTTCTGGAAACGTTGTCATACCTCATAGAAAGGTTCTTCTCAGTATCTGTTTGTCTCCACTTGAACCTTCTATCTCAGATTTTTTCTATGTCATGGATGATGTATGTTTTGCAGCTGAAATATTGATAGGATACCATACAATGTCTCACTTCAACATCTCACTTTTCCCTTCTATTCATCAAATCGCCCAGAATGGCACCTTCATCTCTGCCTCACCCTTCCCTGAGTCACCGCCACCATCTGATGTCTACGTTGTAATGCACACGCCTTCTCAGGACTCATCTCATGTCCCTCCCTCATCGCTCAAGACACCCTCAGTAATCCCTGATCCTGTCTTATCTACGCCAGCCGACTCGCCTAGCGAAGCGCTGCACAGCGATACCGACAATCCCTCTTCTCCTACAACACTGTCTGACGTCCTCTCGAACACCAGACTCAGGAAAGCTGTGTTGACCTCCTCTGTGGTAGTCACACAGACCCACCTCTGTTTGGTGCGCGTCGTCGTCAAAGGTGTGCCCCCCGGGACAGACATCTTATGTTTGCCCGACTCTGCCCGAGTGAATGGTGTCGCTCTCGAGTCAGTTCTTTCAACCCTAGACAAGGATAGTTCGTGCTGTATTGCCATTCAGAATCTCACGAATCACCCTATATCCCTTCAATCTGGCGTGACTTTAGGCGAAGTTCTCCCTTATCCTGCCCCTGTCACCCCTGTCACCTCATCTCCTTGTCACACATCCATGTCTTCACCAATTGCCTCAGATTCTCCTCCTCCTCTTCTTGACCAGCATATTGGTGATGTTGATTTTCCTGAAACGAAAACAGATTTACTTGCCCTCTTATCGACTTTCAGGTCATGTGTCTCTCTTCCGGGTGAACCTCTGGGCAAGACCGATGCTGTTCGTCATTCCATCCACCTCACCCCAGACTCGACACCCATCTACGTCCCGGCTTATCGCATCCCACACAGCCGCAGGACGTTAATGGACGACGCTGTCAGAAGCATGCTGGACGAGGATATCATAGAGCCAGCGGCATCACCATTCAATGCCCCGCTGTTTCTAGTTCCTAAGTCCAATGGTGAGTGGAGAGTAGTCGTCGATTTCCGTGGTTTAAACGCCGCGACGATACCCGATCGATTCCCTATGCCAATCTTGTCTGATCTCCTCCAGTCAATAGGTGATTCAAACAGTGTATTTTCCACCCTCGACCTTCAGTCTGGTTTCTTCCAGGTCGAGCTAGAAGAAGGTTCACGGCACTACACTGCTTTCACCACATCATCTGGCCAGTACGCTTTCAAACGTATGGCCATGGGTTTACGTAATAGTCCCTTAACTTTCATGCGTCTCATGAACTCAGTTCTCTCTGGCCTCTTAGGCTCCTCGGTGTTTTGTTACTTAGACGATGTGATAGTCGCATCAAAGGACCTTCCCGAACACCTCGAAACCATCTCAGATGTTCTGTCACGTTTTGCAAAGGCTGGGTTAACTCTTAAACTCAGTAAATGTCAGTTCCTCAAACGTGAAATCAAATTCTTAGGCCACAAGGTTGACAAAGATGGCATCCACACTCTTGACGATAAAATTCATGCGATATCACGGTTTCCTACTCCTAGTTCTGCTGATGACGTTCGTAGTTTCATTGGCCTTGCAGGATTTTATCGGCAATTTATCAAAGATTTCAGTAAAATCGCTCAACCTCTCACATCATTGTTTAAAAAGAATGTAACATTCGCATGGACGGACGAGTGCGAGAAAGCATTCGCTACCCTCAAGCAAGCCTTATGCAACGCTCCTGTCCTCGCATTTCCTAATTTCAATAAGGAGTTTATTCTTTGCACTGACGCATCAAACATCGGTATCGGTTCTGTCCTCATGCAACGAGATGAAAATGGTAAATCACGCGCAGTTGCCTTTGCCAGTCGTCTGCTCAATGCTGCTGAGCGCAACTACAGTGTCACTCACCGCGAAGCTCTCGCAGTCGTTTGGTCTCTTCGTCACTTCAGAGACATCATACTCGGATATAAGATCCACGTTCTAACCGATCATTTTGCTGTCACAGAGTTATTCAAAGGAACCAGTTTAACCGGAAAATTTGCCCGTTGGCAACTCACTGTTCAAGAGTACAATCCTTCATTCGCGTACCTCCCAGGTAAAGCTAATTCTGTCGCTGACGCTCTGTCCCGTCATGTCGCTCCTGTCAGTCTGCTCACAACCTCACAGTCACTCCCCACTCTTGAGGAAGTCAAATCCCTTCAAAGGTCTGATCAATTCTGCAAACGTCTCATTTATTATCTTGAATCAGGTGATGCCAGTAACCTTCCAAGCTTGCCATTCTCCCCAGATTCCTTTTTGCTTCGAGACGATGTCCTCTATAAATCTAGTTCTGTCATTTCTGAGGACGATTCATTACATCATGCATCTCAGCTTGTCATTCCAGAAGCTCTTGTCCCTATTATCTTGTATCACGTTCATGACTCCCCTCTTGCCGGTCATCCAGGCAAAGATAGAGCATTCAAACAGGCTCAAAGATCATATTTCTGGCCTTCCATGAGGAAAGACATCACCCGTCATTGTCTCTTATGCGCTTCATGCGCTGAGCATCGTCCCTCTCTCCATTATGAATCTCCGAACCTCCCATATCCTATCCCTCATGCTCCTTGGGACAGTCTGTCAGTCGATATTTTGAAACTCCCTCCGACGGAGAACGGTTTTCACTATTTGCTCGTCTGTATCGATAGTTTTTCACGCTTCAGCATCTTGGTTCCTCTCAAAGACAAATCTGCACGTTCAGTTGCACGAGCACTGATAGATGAAGTCATATGCCGGTATGCATCTCCTAAAGTACTTCTATCAGATAATGGCACCGAATTCAACAATGCCATCCTCAAAGCTGTTTGCGAGTCATTTGAAATTAAAAAGTGCAACATTGTTCCATATTCCCCTCAAGCGAACGGAAAAGTCGAGAGAGCAAACCGTCGAATTCTCGACATCTTACGCTTCATTGCCAATTCAAGCTCTTCATGGGAGGATCACATTCCCCTAGTCGCATGCTCTCTTAACGCTGCGATTCACTCATCGATCAACGAGTCTCCACATTTCATTTTATATGGCTCTGACAAAAGACTCCCATATGAGTTTCTCTCCTCTGACCCTCGTCCTCTATACAACGTTGACGATTATGTTCAGAATCGCGTTTCAGCTTTCCAACGTATTCATATGTCCGTCCGTGACAGACTTACCGCCTCTCAGGAATCTATGCTGCATAAACAGCATCAGCGCGCTAAACCGCATGACATCGAGGTTGGTGACATCGTGTTCACCAAAGTCCAAGACCGCCACTCTAAGCTCGACCCCCGATTCAACGGACCTCACCGTGTAATTGAAAAGATGGCCGGTCACAAGTTCAAACTCAGAAACCTAAGTTCAGGCAGTGAAAACTTTGTTCACAGAGACCATCTCAAACGGGTTGATCGTGGTTTCGATTTCGAACCTACCTCTCCACTACCAGAAAATGCTCCTGACATTGTTGAAAGTCAGCCACCTTCACCCCCCATCTCATCCTCACCTAAATATCAGCTCCGGTCTCGCCCAGTCTACTAGCCATTTCCTTCATCTTTCCTTTCATTCCTGTCCAACTATGTATATATATGTATCTATGTAAAGGCTACATCCTGATTCTTGTTCATGTCTCATGTATTTTTATTATGTCTTATGTCTTATTGTGTATTCTGTATTGTTTCAATGTATTTCATCGTCCCCCCTCTCTGATTGTACTCTTTAGCTCAACATACGAGGACGTATGCTTCCAAGGGGGAAGTATTTGTATCATATCATATCTGTATATCATTGTTAACTAGTTTTAAGATATTCATTGTTTTTAGCTAAGAGAGAGAGAGTGTATGCGGGTAAGGAATTTTCCTAGAATTCACATCCCAGCCAAGGCGTCAGGTCAAAGCCAGCCCTATCACACAGCTCTGTTCCCGTGACGTCATTCTCCCGGGTCAGTCCCGACCAATCATAGGCGCGTAGTCCACCTGGAGTCGACCCTTCCTGACCGCAGCTGAGCCCACACCACCACCACTTCTCACCCTCACTCTCAGCCTAGCGACTACATCAACCAGTCGCTCATCTCTCAGCTCGCTACCATCATCAACGTTTCGTCATCTCTCTCAAGGCAGGCAAAGGTCATAGTCACTATATATTCTGTATCTACTCAAGTCGTGTTGTGTCAATATATCATCTATATCAAGCCGTGTGTGTTTCAACAAGACCTCCATCATCCACGCTACCCCTCTACCTCCACTCTTCCAAGCCACGCGGTGACCGGCCCGGTACCAAAAATAATCACCGATACATGACGCAGACCACCCTTCTGGGTGACCAGCATCCGGATGTGGTCGATAACCTGATGATTTTCCTGGCCGAGACCAACTTAATCAAAGAGTTATGACTTACTTTTATATTCCAATGTTTTTCTTTTTTATTATTGACACTTTGTATATACTGCACTTTCTTTTATTATAAATATGTTTTGAATGAATGATTATGGGTCTAGCGTGAATGTCATGCACTATTCCTCACGTTTGTTGTAAATACGTATTCGTACGTATCCTCCCCCATTGTATGTATGTATCATTTTTGTCCCCTACTTTCCCTGACTAATGACTTTAGTTTTTGCCTTAGGTTCAGGCTCCCAAGTATGAATGTGTATGCATGATGCGTGACTGGAATTGTATGAATATATATATATATTTTTTTTTCTATGTACAAATATAAAATGGATAAAATAAAAAAAATCAAAAATCAAACAAACAAACAAACAAACAAACAAACAAACAAACATGTAAATAAATTAAAGGGAAAAAAAAAATAAAATAAAATAAATCAATAAAAAATAAATAAATTGATAAATAAATAAAATAAATAAAATAAAATAATTAAAAAAATAAAAAATAAAAAAAAAAGTTCAAAATTTAATTTATATGGCCTAATAGCCAATGCCATGGCTGATGGCCAAAAAAAAAAAAAAAAAAAAAAAAAAAAAAAGGAAGGTCAGCAGACTGAGCCCAGACACGGTACTGTGTACACGTGGTCCTGCTGCTGTTGTCTTTCATCTTCGGGTGTTTAATATAATTTGACGGCCCCTCAGGTCTAGGTTAGATAAATAAATATAGGTGTCCCTCTACCCATGTACTGAGTTTGTTACCTCATTGTCCTCACAACAGTAAGTGTCTGTTGTCAGGTTGTCAGATTGTCCTTCCTCTCTCAACTACGGAGTGTCCGCCTCAGTGAGCGTGCTTTTGGGGTGAATTAACACCGATCGGCCCCCCTAGAGTGGTTTGGCAAGACAATCTGACTCTAGGAAACTCCTCCCTGGTGTCCTCCCGCTTGTGTCCCGCTCCCCTCCTGCAGGAGGGGGGTGTACCCCATGGCTGAGGCCGCCTCCCCCCCTCCCCCCTCCAGTGGGAGGGAGGGTCCTGACCGACCACCCCTAACGAACACACGGCCCATCTCCTATGACCAAGCTAGATATGTGACTCTTAAATCTAAGACCCAGACCCGCCTTTCTACTGTAAATTCCTTTATAATTAAAAAAGTTATTGATGTAAACATTGGTACTGTTGCCAATGTCAAAAAACTTGCAAGCGGAGATCTACTAATAGAAACATTTAACTCAAAACAAGTCAGTTCCCTAATGAAGCTACAACGCATGCATGATATTGAGATTGAAGCTTCGATCTCAGTATCCATGAACTCGTGTCGGGGGGTTGCCTCCCATCGCGATTTTGTGGATATGACGGAAGACGAAATCATTGATAACATGTATGATCAGGGCGTCATTGGGGCTCGTAAGATCACTAAATTCGTTGACGGCGCGAGAAGGAACACTGCTTCAGTTACTCTAACTTTTGCTGTTGCCAAGTTGCCTGATAGAGTGGATGTAGGATACGAGCGGGTTCCCGTTCGTCCCTATATTCCAAACCCTCTTCGGTGCTTTAAATGTCAACTCTATGGTCACCACGGAAATGCTTGTCGTTCGGTTCACTCTTTTTGTGGTAAGTGTGCTTGCGAAGGTCATTCGTCGGAACAGTGTTCGTCATTGGTAGAGAAGTGTCGTAACTGTTCAGAAGCTCACTCTACTTTCTCGCGGGATTGTCCTGCTTGGAAGCTGGAGAAAGAGGTCTGTACCGTTAAGGCAGTCGAAGGCATCTCGTACTTTGACGCGAGGAAGCGAGTGAAGGAGGCGCACGTCGCGTCTTCTCCAGGCGTTTCATACGCGGCAAGCGTACAGATGCGTCCAGTGATGAAGTCTGTTTCGATTCAGACTGAACCTCTGCCGGCTGCACCTGCCCAAGCTGTTTCTCTTACTACGAATACCTCATCTACTCCTCCAACACCTACTATCATGAAAACAACCACACCTGCCTCTTCCTCCTCCCCCTCCTCCTCCTCCACCTCCTCCTCCACCACCACCTCTACCTCCTCCTCCTCCTCCTCCTCCTCCTCCACTAATACCAAATATGCCTCTGCTGTCTCTACCACTCCAGCTAAGAAGACAGAAAAGAATGACAAGGATAACATTAAATATAATTACACAAAATTAGAACGCAATTCCTCCTCTCATGTCATCCCAGCTCCCGCGCCATCGAGGAGGGGCTCTCACGCTCGCTCCCTCTCGACCAGCTCCGGGGAGTTAACTATTGACGAACCGATGCAGATCTCCTCTTGCAAGGGCCGAAAGAGGTCCCCGGCTAGCGCCTCCGAGCGCAAAAGAACTAGGAAACACGGCCGCCCCCATAACTCTTAAACCATTACGTTCAACGTTTTACAGTGGAACTGTAGAAGTATTCGGAATAAACTTCCATATTTGTCACTTTTAGTGAACTTACACAGGCCGTCCGTTATTTGCCTACAAGAGACGATGCTGGAGGATCATCCTGATCCTTCAGTACTAAAACACTACCATGCGTACAGAAGACACGACGGTCACGGCGTGGCCGTATGCACACATAAAACACTACCACACACAGAAGTGACGTTGGATACCACTCTGGAGGCAGTCGCGTGCAGAGTGAAATTCAATGGCACGTATCTGGCTATCTGTTCTCTCTACTTACCTCCCAATACGCCTATTGCTGATGATGACTTAAGGTCGTTATTTCGCCAGCTTCCAGGCAACAAGCTGGTTTTGGGCGACTTTAACGCCCATCATCAGCAATGGGGCAGTGAGAGGTCAAGTGTACGTGGGGAACAGATTGTTAACATTCTCCTACAGACAAACCTCTGTCTTCTGAACAATGGTGCGACTCGTGTAGACGATCGGACAGGTAACGCGACTGCCATTGACTTGTCATTGGCCTCGCCAAATATGTTCTCTGACTTCTCTTGGGAGGTCAGCGACGACGCACAAGGAAGTGACCACCTACCAATCTGCATTTCTTACGCACGCGACGTTGCCACTATCCCTCCTCCACCTAAATTTAATTTTAAGAAAGCAGATTGGGCAACCTTCCGTGTGATCGCCGATATGGATATATCTGGCGAGGACACTGACACAATGGTTAGCAACGCAACACAATCCATTTTACACGCCGCTGAGGCATGTATTCCGAAAACTTCTACAATTCACACAAAGCATGGAGTTCCATGGTGGACAACGGATTGCCGACAAGCACTTCGTGAGCGTAATAGGCGATACAGGTATTTCAGCCAGCAGCCCAATCAAGCTAATTTCATAGCCTTATAAAAAGGCAAGGGCTCAGGCAAGGAAAGTCATCCTTCAAGCTAAGAGGGGCTCTTTCAGAGAGTTCACGTCATCAGTAAGCCGTACAACCCCGCTAGGACAGGTATGGAACACAGTCCATGTCCTTAGCGGGAAAAAAACAACCACTCCGATAACCACACTCATCACCAACGGGGATGTTACAGACACCCCCCCAGCTATTGCCAACACCTTAGCCCGGCAATTTGAACAGGCGAGTAGCTCCGCCTCGTTCCACCCTGCCTTCCTTCCCCGGAAGGAGGCAGCAGAACAAACAGTCCCAAACTTTGCCACAGGAGGCGTAAACACTGATTACAACTCAGAGTTTACGCCGGATGAACTCCTCCTTGCCCTGAAATCCTGTAAAGGCTCCAGTCCTGGTTCAGATCAAATATCATACAGCATGCTCCAACATCTCGGCCCTAGTTCACTTTCTAAATTACTCTCCCTTTATAATAGAATCTGGACCACTCACACCTTCCCCCAATCTTGGCACTTTGCTCACGTTATCCCAATACCCAAAAAGACTGGTCGCCTTACGGACCCCAGTGCGTTTCGCCCTATTGCGCTCACGAGCTGTCTCTGTAAGGTCATGGAACGCATGATTAACAAAAGGCTATTTTTTGTTTTAGAAGCAAAAGGTGTGTTAAGTGGTCAACAATCGGGTTTTCGTAAATACCGAAGCACGATGGACCATTTAATGCACCTGGAGCATTGCATTTCAGAGGCTTTCGCCAAAAAAGAATTCATGATAGGAGTGTTCTTGGACATTCACAAAGCCTTCGACATGACATGGCGACACGGTATCCTCATGAAACTCCATGCTCACGGTTTAAGAGGTAACTTGCCCATTTTTGTTGATAATTTCTTACAGGACAGAACTTTCTCTGTCAAGCTTCCCGGTAACGTATTCTCGGACATTTTTGTCCAGGAAAATGGGGTGCCACAGGGTAGTGTTCTTAGTCCTACATTATTTTGTGTTATGATTAATGATATTCTGTCATCAACTCCTGTCCCAAGAAATCTTAAATACTCGCTCTATGCTGACGACTGTGCGTTATGGCATTCGTCGCCAAATGCGCAGTTCTCGGCTGGACGGATTCAAATTGCTCTTGACTCCATCCAACAGTGGGCCTCTCTGTGGGGATTTAAGTTTTCTGTTCCAAAGTGTATCGGTGTAGTTTTCACTCAACGTAAAATTCCCGCTTTGCATATTTCTCTTCAAGGTCAGCCGATACCGTTTCAAAATTCAGTTAAGTTCTTGGGTCTGCATTTTGACAGCAGACTCAATTGGAAAACACACATAAACAATTTACTAGTTCGTTGCCATAAAAAAGTCAATGTCCTAAAATACCTATCAGGTACTTCTTGGGGAGCAGGCAGAAAATCTTTATTAATGGTGTACAAGTCCTTAATTCGTTCTCACTTAGACTATGGCTCACCGGTGTATGGGTCAGCGTCGGACGCAACACACTCGGTCTCATGGCAGCTACTGTTATTAAGCAGCACCACCATCTCCACACTGGTCGACACCGTCCACTAGCTGTCCGCCTTCACACTTTATGCCAGAAGTGTGAAGTGGACCTTGACGGTGTTGACCAGCTTGTGCTACCAACAACAGCCCCTTGAGAGCCCAAAGCCAACACCATTACAAAATGGCTACCCAAGCACAAGCCTGCCATGACCGAGGTGGAGATAGGATATCACTTCCGGGCTCTCGTCGCTAGCCTCCCTCCCACGCTCCACCTGTACACTGACGGCTCCAAGTCGAATGAATGTGTGGGTGCTAGTGTTTGGTCGCGTGAATGTGCCCTCAGGTTCCGTCTACCTTCCCATACATCGGTTTTTTCCTCAGAACTTTTTGCAATTGATAAAGCCATAGATTATGCACTAAATTCAAATTATAACGTAATTGTCATTTTCACGGACTCTATGTCAGCCCTTCAGGCGATAGAGTCAGGGCGCACGGATGCCAATGAAATCCAAGGCAACATCATTAATAAGTTAAATTCACGCCGTAAGTCTTTCTCTTTGTTTTGGGTGCCTGATCATTCGCGTATTTACGGGAATGAGCAGGCTGACATGCTGGCTAGGTCCGCTGCAGAGCTCGAGGGAGCGTGGAACCTCCGTCGCGATCTGCAGTCATGTCTCTCGGCTGCAAAATCATCAGTTTACCTCCTGTGGCAAAGTCACTGGGACAACCTCCATCTTACCACAATAAAACCCATCCTAGGCGAGTGGGCTTCCTCCAACCGCCCCACAAGGCGTCAGGAGGTAGTCCTCGGACGCCTCAGGATGGGCTGCACCCAACCCACCCACATGCTCCCCTACATCGCCCACGCCTTCCCACCCCAATGCATCACCTGTCACACTACCCTCTCTATCGACCACATCCTGCTTCACTGTGGGCGTTATCGGGTGGCGCGACGGTCCCTCGCAGCTTGCTGTGAGGCCCGCCGCCTTCCGATGACGCAGACCACCCTTCTGGGTGACCAGCATCCGGATGTGGTCGATAACCTGATGATTTTCCTGGCCGAGACCAACTTAATCAAAGAGTTATGACTTACTTGTATATTTCAATGTTTTTCTTTTTATTGATGACACTTTGTATATACTGCACTTTCTTTTATTATAAATATGTTTTGAATGAATGATTATGTGTCTAGCGTGGATGTTATGCACTTATCCCCAAATTTATTGTAAATACGTATTCGTACGTATCCTTCCCCATTATATGTATGTATCATTTTTGTCCCCTACTTTCCCTGACTAATGACTTTAGTTTTTGCCTTAGGTTCAGGCTCCCAAGTATGAATGTGTATGCATGATGCGTGACTGGAATTGTATGAATATATTTTTATGTACAAATATAAAATGGATAAAAAAAATAAAAAAAAATTAAATAAATAAATAAAAAATAAAAAAAATCAAACAAACAAACAAACAAACATGTAAATAAATTAAAGGGAAAAAAAAATAAAATAAAATAAAAAATAAATAAATTGATAAACAAATAAAAAACAAATAAATAAATAAAATAAAATAATACTAAAAAAAAAAAACAAGTTCAAAATTTAATTTATATGGCCTAATAGCCAATGCCATGGCTGATGGCCAAAAAAAAAAAAAAAAAAAAAAAACAGGAAGCTCAGGATGGGCTGCACCCTACCCACCCACATGCTCCCCTACATCGCCCACGCCTTCCCACCCCAATGCATCACCTGTCACACTACCCTCTCTATCAACCACATCCTGCTTCACTGTGTGCGTTATCGGGAGGCGCGACGATCCCTCGCAGCCTGCTGTGAGGCCCGCCGCCTTCCGATGACGCAGACCACCCTTCTGGGTGACCAGCATCCGGATGTGGTCGATAACCTGATGATTTTCCTGGCCGAGACCAACTTAATCAAAGAGTTATGACTTACTTTTATATTCCAATGTTTTTCTTTTTTATTATTGACACTTTGTATATACTGCACTTTCTTTTATTATAAATATGTTTTGAATGAATGATTATGGGTCTAGCGTGAATGTCATGCACTATTCCTCACGTTTGTTGTAAATACGTATTCGTACGTATCCTCCCCCATTGTATGTATGTATCATTTTTGTCCCCTACTTTCCCTGACTAATGACTTTAGTTTTTGCCTTAGGTTCAGGCTCCCAAGTATGAATGTTTATGCATGATGCGTGACTGGAATTGTATGAATATATATATATATATATTTTTTTCTATGTACAAATATAAAATGGATAAAATAAAAAAAATCAAAAATCAAACAAACAAACAAACAAACAAACAAACAAACAAACATGTAAATAAATTAAAGGGAAAAAAAAAAAAAAATAAAATAAATCAATAAAAAATAAATAAATTGATAAATAAATAAAATAAATAAAATAAAATAATTAAAAAAAAAAAAAAAAAAAAAAAAAGTTCAAAATTTAATTTATATGGCCTAATAGCCAATGCCATGGCTGATGGCCAAAAAAAAAAAAAAAAAAAAAAAAAAAAAAAAGGAAGGTCAGCAGACTGAGCCCAGACACGGTACTGTGTACACGTGGTCCTGCTGCTGTTGTCTTTCATCTTCGGGTGTTTAATATAATTTGACGGCCCCTCAGGTCTAGGTTAGATAAATAAATATAGGTGTCCCTCTACCCATGTACTGAGTTTGTTACCTCATTGTCCTCACAACAGTAAGTGTCTGTTGTCAGGTTGTCAGATTGTCCTTCCTCTCTCAACTACGGAGTGTCCGCCTCAGTGAGCGTGCTTTTGGGGTGAATTAACACCGATCGGCCCCCCTAGAGTGGTTTGGCAAGACAATCTGACTCTAGGAAACTCCTCCCTGGTGTCCTCCCGCTTGTGTCCCGCTCCCCTCCTGCAGGAGGGGGGTGTACCCCATGGCTGAGGCCGCCTCCCCCCCTCCCCCCTCCAGTGGGAGGGAGGGTCCAGACCGACCACCCCTAACGAACACACGGCCCATCTCCTATGACCAAGCTAGATATGTGACTCTTAAATCTAAGACCCAGACCCGCCTTTCTACTGTAAATTCCTTTATAATTAAAAAAGTTATTGATGTAAACATTGGTACTGTTGCCAATGTCAAAAAACTTGCAAGCGGAGATCTACTAATAGAAACATTTAACTCAAAACAAGTCAGTTCCCTAATGAAGCTACAACGCATGCATGATATTGAGATTGAAGCTTCGATCTCAGTATCCATGAACTCGTGTCGGGGGGTTGCCTCCCATCGCGATTTTGTGGATATGACGGAAGACGAAATCATTGATAACATGTATGATCAGGGCGTCATTGGGGCTCGTAAGATCACTAAATTCGTTGACGGCGCGAGAAGGAACACTGCTTCAGTTACTCTAACTTTTGCTGTTGCCAAGTTGCCTGATAGAGTGGATGTAGGATACGAGCGGGTTCCCGTTCGTCCCTATATTCCAAACCCTCTTCGGTGCTTTAAATGTCAACTCTATGGTCACCACGGAAATGCTTGTCGTTCGGTTCACTCTTTTTGTGGTAAGTGTGCTTGCGAAGGTCATTCGTCGGAACAGTGTTCGTCATTGGTAGAGAAGTGTCGTAACTGTTCAGAAGCTCACTCTACTTTCTCGCGGGATTGTCCTGCTTGGAAGCTGGAGAAAGAGGTCTGTACCGTTAAGGCAGTCGAAGGCATCTCGTACTTTGACGCGAGGAAGCGAGTGAAGGAGGCGCACGTCGCGTCTTCTCCAGGCGTTTCATACGCGGCAAGCGTACAGATGCGCCCAGTGATGAAGTCTGTTTCGATTCAGACTGAACCTCTGCCGGCTGCACCTGCCCAAGCTGTTTCTCTTACTACGAATACCTCATCTACTCCTCCAACACCTACTATCATGAAAACAACCACACCTGCCTCTTCCTCCTCCCCCTCCTCCTCCTCCACCTCCTCCTCCACCACCACCTCTACCTCCTCCTCCTCCTCCTCCTCCTCCTCCACTAATACCAAATATGCCTCTGCTGTCTCTACCACTCCAGCTAAGAAGACAGAAAAGAATGACAAGGATAACATTAAATATAATTACACAAAATTAGAACGCAATTCCTCCTCTCATGTCATCCCAGCTCCCGCGCCATCGAGGAGGGGCTCTCACGCTCGCTCCCTCTCGACCAGCTCCGGGGAGTTAACTATTGACGAACCGATGCAGATCTCCTCTTGCAAGGGCCGAAAGAGGTCCCCGGCTAGCGCCTCCGAGCGCAAAAGAACTAGGAAACACGGCCGCCCCCATAACTCTTAAACCATTACGTTCAACGTTTTACAGTGGAACTGTAGAAGTATTCGGAATAAACTTCCATATTTGTCACTTTTAGTGAACTTACACAGGCCGTCCGTTATTTGCCTACAAGAGACGATGCTGGAGGATCATCCTGATCCTTCAGTACTAAAACACTACCATGCGTACAGAAGACACGACGGTCACGGCGTGGCCGTATGCACACATAAAACACTACCACACACAGAAGTGACGTTGGATACCACTCTGGAGGCAGTCGCGTGCAGAGTGAAATTCAATGGCACGTATCTGGCTATCTGTTCTCTCTACTTACCTCCCAATACGCCTATTGCTGATGATGACTTAAGGTCGTTATTTCGCCAGCTTCCAGGCAACAAGCTGGTTTTGGGCGACTTTAACGCCCATCATCAGCAATGGGGCAGTGAGAGGTCAAGTGTACGTGGGGAACAGATTGTTAACATTCTCCTACAGACAAACCTCTGTCTTCTGAACAATGGTTGTGCGACTCGTGTAGACGATCGGACAGGTAACGCGACTGCCATTGACTTGTCATTGGCCTCGCCAAATATGTTCTCTGACTTCTCTTGGGAGGTCAGCGACGACGCACAAGGAAGTGACCACCTACCAATCTGCATTTCTTACGCACGCGACGTTGCCACTATCCCTCCTCCACCTAAATTTAATTTTAAGAAAGCAGATTGGGCAACCTTCCGTGTGATCGCCGATATGGATATATCTGGCGAGGACACTGACACAATGGTTAGCAACGCAACACAATCCATTTTACACGCCGCTGAGGCATGTATTCCGAAAACTTCTACAATTCACACAAAGCATGGAGTTCCATGGTGGACAACGGATTGCCGACAAGCACTTCGTGAGCGTAATAGGCGATACAGGTATTTCAGCCAGCAGCCCAATCAAGCTAATTTCATAGCCTTATAAAAAGGCAAGGGCTCAGGCAAGGAAAGTCATCCTTCAAGCTAAGAGGGGCTCTTTCAGAGAGTTCACGTCATCAGTAAGCCGTACAACCCCGCTAGGACAGGTATGGAACACAGTCCATGTCCTTAGCGGGAAAAAAACAACCACTCCGATAACCACACTCATCACCAACGGGGATGTTACAGACACCCCCCCAGCTATTGCCAACACCTTAGCCCGGCAATTTGAACAGGCGAGTAGCTCCGCCTCGTTCCACCCTGCCTTCCTTCCCCGGAAGGAGGCAGCAGAACAAACAGTCCCAAACTTTGCCACAGGAGGCGTAAACACTGATTACAACTCAGAGTTTACGCCGGATGAACTCCTCCTTGCCCTGAAATCCTGTAAAGGCTCCAGTCCTGGTTCAGATCAAATATCATACAGCATGCTCCAACATCTCGGCCCTAGTTCACTTTCTAAATTACTCTCCCTTTATAATAGAATCTGGACCACTCACACCTTCCCCCAATCTTGGCACTTTGCTCACGTTATCCCAATACCCAAAAAGACTGGTCGCCTTACGGACCCCAGTGCGTTTCGCCCTATTGCGCTCACGAGCTGTCTCTGTAAGGTCATGGAACGCATGATTAACAAAAGGCTATTTTTTGTTTTAGAAGCAAAAGGTGTGTTAAGTGGTCAACAATCGGGTTTTCGTAAATACCGAAGCACGATGGACCATTTAATGCACCTGGAGCATTGCATTTCAGAGGCTTTCGCCAAAAAAGAATTCATGATAGGAGTGTTCTTGGACATTCACAAAGCCTTCGACATGACATGGCGACACGGTATCCTCATGAAACTCCATGCTCACGGTTTAAGAGGTAACTTGCCCATTTTTGTTGATAATTTCTTACAGGACAGAACTTTCTCTGTCAAGCTTCCCGGTAACGTATTCTCGGACATTTATGTCCAGGAAAATGGGGTGCCACAGGGTAGTGTTCTTAGTCCTACATTATTTTGTGTTATGATTAATGATATTCTGTCATCAACTCCTGTCCCAAGAAATCTTAAATACTCGCTCTATGCTGACGACTGTGCGTTATGGCATTCGTCGCCAAATGCGCAGTTCTCGGCTGGACGGATTCAAATTGCTCTTGACTCCATCCAACAGTGGGCCTCTCTGTGGGGATTTAAGTTTTCTGTTCCAAAGTGTATCGGTGTAGTTTTCACTCAACGTAAAATTCCCGCTTTGCATATTTCTCTTCAAGGTCAGCCGATACCGTTTCAAAATTCAGTTAAGTTCTTGGGTCTGCATTTTGACAGCAGACTCAATTGGAAAACACACATAAACAATTTACTAGTTCGTTGCCATAAAAAAGTCAATGTCCTAAAATACCTATCAGGTACTTCTTGGGGAGCAGGCAGAAAATCTTTATTAATGGTGTACAAGTCCTTAATTCGTTCTCACTTAGACTATGGCTCACCGGTGTATGGGTCAGCGTCGGACGCAACACACTCGGTCTCATGGCAGCTACTGTTATTAAGCAGCACCACCATCTCCACACTGGTCGACACCGTCCACTAGCTGTCCGCCTTCACACTTTATGCCAGAAGTGTGAAGTGGACCTTGACGGTGTTGACCAGCTTGTGCTACCAACAACAGCCCCTTGAGAGCCCAAAGCCAACACCATTACAAAATGGCTACCCAAGCACAAGCCTGCCATGACCGAGGTGGAGATAGGATATCACTTCCGGGCTCTCGTCGCTAGCCTCCCTCCCACGCTCCACCTGTACACTGACGGCTCCAAGTCGAATGAATGTGTGGGTGCTAGTGTTTGGTCGCGTGAATGTGCCCTCAGGTTCCGTCTACCTTCCCATACATCGGTTTTTTCCTCAGAACTTTTTGCAATTGATAAAGCCATAGATTATGCACTAAATTCAAATTATAACGTAATTGTCATTTTCACGGACTCTATGTCAGCCCTTCAGGCGATAGAGTCAGGGCGCACGGATGCCAATGAAATCCAAGGCAACATCATTAATAAGTTAAATTCACGCCGTAAGTCTTTCTCTTTGTTTTGGGTGCCTGATCATTCGCGTATTTACGGGAATGAGCAGGCTGACATGCTGGCTAGGTCCGCTGCAGAGCTCGAGGGAGCGTGGAACCTCCGTCGCGATCTGCAGTCATGTCTCTCGGCTGCAAAATCATCAGTTTACCTCCTGTGGCAAAGTCACTGGGACAACCTCCATCTTACCACAATAAAACCCATCCTAGGCGAGTGGGCTTCCTCCAACCGCCCCACAAGGCGTCAGGAGGTAGTCCTCGGACGCCTCAGGATGGGCTGCACCCAACCCACCCACATGCTCCCCTACATCGCCCACGCCTTCCCACCCCAATGCATCACCTGTCACACTACCCTCTCTATCGACCACATCCTGCTTCACTGTGGGCGTTATCGGGTGGCGCGACGGTCCCTCGCAGCTTGCTGTGAGGCCCGCCGCCTTCCGATGACGCAGACCACCCTTCTGGGTGACCAGCATCCGGATGTGGTCGATGTGATGATTTTCCTGGCCGAGACCAACTTAATCAAAGAGTTATGACTTACTTGTATATTTCAATGTTTTTCTTTTTATTGATGACACTTTGTATATACTGCACTTTCTTTTATTATAAATATGTTTTGAATGAATGATTATGTGTCTAGCGTGGATGTTATGCACTTATCCCCAAATTTATTGTAAATACGTATTCGTACGTATCCTTCCCCATTATATGTATGTATCATTTTTGTCCCCTACTTTCCCTGACTAATGACTTTAGTTTTTGCCTTAGGTTCAGGCTCCCAAGTATGAATGTGTATGCATGATGCGTGACTGGAATTGTATGAATATATTTTTATGTACAAATATAAAATGGATAAAAAAAATAAAAAAAAATTAAATAAATAAATAAAAAATAAAAAAAATCAAACAAACAAACAAACAAACATGTAAATAAATTAAAGGGAAAAAAAAATAAAATAAAATAAAAAATAAATAAATTGTTAAACAAATAAAAAACAAATAAATAAATAAAATAAAATAATACTAAAAAAAAAAAACAAGTTCAAACTTTAATTTATATGGCCTAATAGCCAATGCCATGGCTGATGGCCAAAAAAAAAAAAAAAAAAAAAAAACAGGAAGCTCAGGATGGGCTGCACCCTACCCACCCACATGCTCCCCTACATCGCCCACGCCTTCCCACCCCAATGCATCACCTGTCACACTACCCTCTCTATCAACCACATCCTGCTTCACTGTGTGCGTTATCGGGAGGCGCGACGATCCCTCGCAGCCTGCTGTGAGGCCCGCCGCCTTCCGATGACGCAGACCACCCTTCTGGGTGACCAGCATCCGGATGTGGTCGATAACCTGATGATTTTCCTGGCCGAGACCAACTTAATCAAAGAGTTATGACTTACTTTTATATTCCAATGTTTTTCTTTTTTATTATTGACACTTTGTATATACTGCACTTTCTTTTATTATAAATATGTTTTGAATGAATGATTAT
This sequence comes from Cancer borealis, assembly GCA_036785275.1. NCBI lineage: Eukaryota > Metazoa > Arthropoda > Malacostraca > Decapoda > Cancridae > Cancer > Cancer borealis. Next base: position 142,190 of record JAXIVD010000344.1, on the reverse strand, counting down.
GGGTCTAGCGTGAATGTCATGCACTATTCCTCACGTTTGTTGTAAATACGTATTCGTACGTATCCTCCCCCATTGTATGTATGTATCATTTTTGTCCCCTACTTTCCCTGACTAATGACTTTAGTTTTTGCCTTAGGTTCAGGCTCCCAAGTATGAATGTGTATGCATGATGCGTGACTGGAATTGTATGAATATATATATATTTTTTTTTTTCTATGTACAAATATAAAATGGATAAAATAAAAAAAATCAAAAATCAAACAAACAAACAAACAAACAAACAAACAAACAAACATGTAAATAAATTAAAGGGAAAAAAAAATAAAATAAAATAAATCAATAAAAAATAAATAAATTGATAAATAAATAAAATAAATAAAATAAAATAATTAAAAAAAAATAAAATAAAAAAAAAAGTTCAAAATTTAATTTATATGGCCTAATAGCCAATGCCATGGCTGATGGCCAAAAAAAAAAAAAAAAAAAAAAAAAAAAAAAAGGAAGGTCAGCAGACTGAGCCCAGACACGGTACTGTGTACACGTGGTCCTGCTGCTGTTGTCTTTCATCTTCGGGTGTTTAATATAATTTGACGGCCCCTCAGGTCTAGGTTAGATAAATAAATATAGGTGTCCCTCTACCCATGTACTGAGTTTGTTACCTCATTGTCCTCACAACAGTAAGTGTCTGTTGTCAGGTTGTCAGATTGTCCTTCCTCTCTCAACTACGGAGTGTCCGCCTCAGTGAGCGTGCTTTTGGGGTGAATTAACACCGATCGGCCCCCCTAGAGTGGTTTGGCAAGACAATCTGACTCTAGGAAACTCCTCCCTGGTGTCCTCCCGCTTGTGTCCCGCTCCCCTCCTGCAGGAGGGGGGGTGTACCCCATGGCTGAGGCCGCCTCCCCCCCTCCCCCCTCCAGTGGGAGGGAGGGTCCAGACCGACCACCCCTAACGAACACACGGCCCATCTCCTATGACCAAGCTAGATATGTGACTCTTAAATCTAAGACCCAGACCCGCCTTTCTACTGTAAATTCCTTTATAATTAAAAAAGTTATTGATGTAAACATTGGTACTGTTGCCAATGTCAAAAAACTTGCAAGCGGAGATCTACTAATAGAAACATTTAACTCAAAACAAGTCAGTTCCCTAATGAAGCTACAACGCATGCATGATATTGAGATTGAAGCTTCGATCTCAGTATCCATGAACTCGTGTCGGGGGGTTGCCTCCCATCGCGATTTTGTGGATATGACGGAAGACGAAATCATTGATAACATGTATGATCAGGGCGTCATTGGGGCTCGTAAGATCACTAAATTCGTTGACGGCGCGAGAAGGAACACTGCTTCAGTTACTCTAACTTTTGCTGTTGCCAAGTTGCCTGATAGAGTGGATGTAGGATACGAGCGGGTTCCCGTTCGTCCCTATATTCCAAACCCTCTTCGGTGCTTTAAATGTCAACTCTATGGTCACCACGGAAATGCTTGTCGTTCGGTTCACTCTTTTTGTGGTAAGTGTGCTTGCGAAGGTCATTCGTCGGAACAGTGTTCGTCATTGGTAGAGAAGTGTCGTAACTGTTCAGAAGCTCACTCTACTTTCTCGCGGGATTGTCCTGCTTGGAAGCTGGAGAAAGAGGTCTGTACCGTTAAGGCAGTCGAAGGCATCTCGTACTTTGACGCGAGGAAGCGAGTGAAGGAGGCGCACGTCGCGCCTTCTCCAGGCGTTTCATACGCGGCAAGCGTACAGATGCGTCCAGTGATGAAGTCTGTTTCGATTCAGACTGAACCTCTGCCGGCTGCACCTGCCCAAGCTGTTTCTCTTACTACGAATACCTCATCTACTCCTCCAACACCTACTATCATGAAAACAACCACACCTGCCTCTTCCTCCTCCCCCTCCTCCTCCTCCACCTCCTCCTCCACCACCACCTCTACCTCCTCCTCCTCCTCCTCCTCCTCCTCCTCCACTAATACCAAATATGCCTCTGCTGTCTCTACCACTCCAGCTAAGAAGACAGAAAAGAATGACAAGGATAACATTAAATATAATCACACAAAATTAGAACGCAATTCCTCCTCTCATGTCATCCCAGCTCCCGCGCCATCGAGGAGGGGCTTTCACGCTCGCTCCCTCTCGACCAGCTCCGGGGAGTTAACTATTGACGAACCGATGCAGATCTCCTCTTGCAAGGGCCGAAAGAGGTCCCCGGCTAGCGCCTCCGAGCGCAAAAGAACTAGGAAACACGGCCGCCCCCATAACTCTTAAACCATTACGTTCAACGTTTTACAGTGGAACTGTAGAAGTATTCGGAATAAACTTCCATATTTGTCACTTTTAGTGAACTTACACAGGCCGTCCGTTATTTGCCTACAAGAGACGATGCTGGAGGATCATCCTGATCCTTCAGTACTAAAACACTACCATGCGTACAGAAGACACGACGGTCACGGCGTGGCCGTATGCACACATAAAACACTACCACACACAGAAGTGACGTTGGATACCACTCTGGAGGCAGTCGCGTGCAGAGTGAAATTCAATGGCACGTATCTGGCTATCTGTTCTCTCTACTTACCTCCCAATACGCCTATTGCTGATGATGACTTAAGGTCGTTATTTCGCCAGCTTCCAGGCAACAAGCTGGTTTTGGGCGACTTTAACGCCCATCATCAGCAATGGGGCAGTGAGAGGTCAAGTGTACGTGGGGAACAGATTGTTAACATTCTCCTACAGACAAACCTCTGTCTTCTGAACAATGGTTGTGCGACTCGTGTAGACGATCGGACAGGTAACGCGACTGCCATTGACTTGTCATTGGCCTCGCCAAATATGTTCTCTGACTTCTCTTGGGAGGTCAGCGACGACGCACAAGGAAGTGACCACCTACCAATCTGCATTTCTTACGCACGCGACGTTGCCACTATCCCTCCTCCACCTAAATTTAATTTTAAGAAAGCAGATTGGGCAACCTTCCGTGTGATCGCCGATATGGATATATCTGGCGAGGACACTGACACAATGGTTAGCAACGCAACACAATCCATTTTACACGCCGCTGAGGCATGTATTCCGAAAACTTCTACAATTCACACAAAGCATGGAGTTCCATGGTGGACAACGGATTGCCGACAAGCACTTCGTGAGCGTAATAGGCGATACAGGTATTTCAGCCAGCAGCCCAATCAAGCTAATTTCATAGCCTTATAAAAAGGCAAGGGCTCAGGCAAGGAAAGTCATCCTTCAAGCTAAGAGGGGCTCTTTCAGAGAGTTCACGTCATCAGTAAGCCGTACAACCCCGCTAGGACAGGTATGGAACACAGTCCATGTCCTTAGCGGGAAAAAAACAACCACTCCGATAACCACACTCATCACCAACGGGGATGTTACAGACACCCCCCCAGCTATTGCCAACACCTTAGCCCGGCAATTTGAACAGGCGAGTAGCTCCGCCTCGTTCCACCCTGCCTTCCTTCCCCGGAAGGAGGCAGCAGAACAAACAGTCCCAAACTTTGCCACAGGAGGCGTAAACACTGATTACAACTCAGAGTTTACGCCGGATGAACTTCTCCTTGCCCTGAAATCCTGTAAAGGCTCCAGTCCTGGTTCAGATCAAATATCATACAGCATGCTCCAACATCTCGGCCCTAGTTCACTTTCTAAATTACTCTCCCTTTATAATAGAATCTGGACCACTCACACCTTCCCCCAATCTTGGCACTTTGCTCACGTTATCCCAATACCCAAAAAGACTGGTCGCCTTACGGACCCCAGTGCGTTTCGCCCTATTGCGCTCACGAGCTGTCTCTGTAAGGTCATGGAACGCATGATTAACAAAAGGCTATTTTTTGTTTTAGAAGCAAAAGGTGTGTTAAGTGGTCAACAATCGGGTTTTCGTAAATACCGAAGCACGATGGACCATTTAATGCACCTGGAGCATTGCATTTCAGAGGCTTTCGCCAAAAAAGAATTCATGATAGGAGTGTTCTTGGACATTCACAAAGCCTTCGACATGACATGGCGACACGGTATCCTCATGAAACTCCATGCTCACGGTTTAAGAGGTAACTTGCCCATTTTTGTTGATAATTTCTTACAGGACAGAACTTTCTCTGTCAAGCTTCCCGGTAACGTATTCTCGGACATTTATGTCCAGGAAAATGGGGTGCCACAGGGTAGTGTTCTTAGTCCTACATTATTTTGTGTTATGATTAATGATATTCTGTCATCAACTCCTGTCCCAAGAAATCTTAAATACTCGCTCTATGCTGACGACTGTGCGTTATGGCATTCGTCGCCAAATGCGCAGTTCTCGGCTGGACGGATTCAAATTGCTCTTGACTCCATCCAACAGTGGGCCTCTCTGTGGGGATTTAAGTTTTCTGTTCCAAAGTGTATCGGTGTAGTTTTCACTCAACGTAAAATTCCCGCTTTGCATATTTCTCTTCAAGGTCAGCCGATACCGTTTCAAAATTCAGTTAAGTTCTTGGGTCTGCATTTTGACAGCAGACTCAATTGGAAAACACACATAAACAATTTACTAGTTCGTTGCCATAAAAAAGTCAATGTCCTAAAATACCTATCAGGTACTTCTTGGGGAGCAGGCAGAAAATCTTTATTAATGGTGTACAAGTCCTTAATTCGTTCTCACTTAGACTATGGCTCACCGGTGTATGGGTCAGCGTCGGACGCAACACACTCGGTCTCATGGCAGCTACTGTTATTAAGCAGCACCACCATCTCCACACTGGTCGACACCGTCCACTAGCTGTCCGCCTTCACACTTTATGCCAGAAGTGTGAAGTGGACCTTGACGGTGTTGACCAGCTTGTGCTACCAACAACAGCCCCTTGGGAGCCCAAAGCCAACACCATTACAAAATGGCTACCCAAGCACAAGCCTGCCATGACCGAGGTGGAGATAGGATATCACTTCCGGGCTCTCGTCGCTAGCCTCCCTCCCACGCTCCACCTGTACACTGACGGCTCCAAGTCGAATGAATGTGTGGGTGCTAGTGTTTGGTCGCGTGAATGTGCCCTCAGGTTCCGTCTACCTTCCCATACATCGGTTTTTTCCTCAGAACTTTTTGCAATTGATAAAGCCATAGATTATGCACTAAATTCAAATTATAACGTAATTGTCATTTTCACGGACTCTATGTCAGCCCTTCAGGCGATAGAGTCAGGGCGCACGGATGCCAATGAAATCCAAGGCAACATCATTAATAAGTTAAATTCACGCCGTAAGTCTTTCTCTTTGTTTTGGGTGCCTGATCATTCGCGTATTTACGGGAATGAGCAGGCTGACATGCTGGCTAGGTCCGCTGCAGAGCTCGAGGGAGCGTGGAACCTCCGTCGCGATCTGCAGTCATGTCTCTCGGCTGCAAAATCATCAGTTTACCTCCTGTGGCAAAGTCACTGGGACAACCTCCATCTTACCACAATAAAACCCATCCTAGGCGAGTGGGCTTCCTCCAACCGCCCCACAAGGCGTCAGGAGGTAGTCCTCGGACGCCTCAGGATGGGCTGCACCCAACCCACCCACATGCTCCCCTACATCGCCCACGCCTTCCCACCCCAATGCATCACCTGTCACACTACCCTCTCTATCGACCACATCCTGCTTCACTGTGGGCGTTATCGGGTGGCGCGACGGTCCCTCGCAGTTTGCTGTGAGGCCCGCCGCCTTCCGATGACGCAGACCACCCTTCTGGATGACCAGCATCCGGATGTGGTCGATAACCTGATGATTTTCCTGGCCGAGACCAACTTAATTAAAGAGTTATGACTTACTTGTATATTTCAATGTTTTTCTTTTTATTGATGACACTTTGTATATACTGCACTTTCTTTTATTATAAATATGTTTTGAATGAATGATTATGTGTCTAGCGTGGATGTTATGCACTTATCCCCAAATTTATTGTAAATACGTATTCGTACGTATCCTCCCCCATTATATGTATGTATCATTTTTGTCCCCTACTTTCCCTGACTAATGACTTTAGTTTTTGCCTTAGGTTCAGGCTCCCAAGTATGAATGTGTATGCATGATGCGTGACTGGAATTGTATGAATATATTTTTATGTACAAATATAAAATGGATAAAAAAAAAAAAAAAAAATTAAATAAATAAATAAAAAATAAAAAAAATCAAACAAACAAACAAACAAACATGTAAATAAATTAAAGGGAAAAAAAAATAAAATAAAATAAAAAATAAATAAATTGATAAACAAATAAAAAACAAATAAATAAATAAAATAAAATAATACTAAAAAAAAAAAACAAGTTCAAAATTTAATTTATATGGCCTAATAGCCAATGCCATGGCTGATGGCCAAAAAAAAAAAAAAAAAAAAAAAACAGGAAGCTCAGGATGGGCTGCACCCTACCCACCCACATGCTCCCCTACATCGCCCACGCCTTCCCACCCCAATGCATCACCTGTCACACTACCCTCTCTATCAACCACATCCTGCTTCACTGTGTGCGTTATCGGGAGGCGCGACGATCCCTCGCAGCCTGCTGTGAGGCCCGCCGCCTTCCGATGACGCAGACCACCCTTCTGGGTGACCAGCATCCGGATGTGGTCGATAACCTGATGATTTTCCTGGCCGAGACCAACTTAATCAAAGAGTTATGACTTACTTTTATATTCCAATGTTTTTCTTTTTTATTATTGACACTTTGTATATACTGCACTTTCTTTTATTATAAATATGTTTTGAATGAATGATTATGGGTCTAGCGTGAATGTCATGCACTATTCCTCACGTTTGTTGTAAATACGTATTCGTACGTATCCTCCCCCATTGTATGTATGTATCATTTTTGTCCCCTACTTTCCCTGACTAATGACTTTAGTTTTTGCCTTAGGTTCAGGCTCCCAAGTATGAATGTGTATGCATGATGCGTGACTGGAATTGTATGAATATATATATATATTTTTTTTTCTATGTACAAATATAAAATGGATAAAATAAAAAAAATCAAAAATCAAACAAACAAACAAACAAACAAACAAACAAACAAACATGTAAATAAATTAAAGGGAAAAAAAAAATAAAATAAAATAAATCAATAAAAAATAAATAAATTGATAAATAAATAAAATAAATAAAATAAAATAATTAAAAAAATAAAAAATAAAAAAAAAAGTTCAAAATTTAATTTATATGGCCTAATAGCCAATGCCATGGCTGATGGCCAAAAAAAAAAAAAAAAAAAAAAAAAAAAAAAAGGAAGGTCAGCAGACTGAGCCCAGACACGGTACTGTGTACACGTGGTCCTGCTGCTGTTGTCTTTCATCTTCGGGTGTTTAATATAATTTGACGGCCCCTCAGGTCTAGGTTAGATAAATAAATATAGGTGTCCCTCTACCCATGTACTGAGTTTGTTACCTCATTGTCCTCACAACAGTAAGTGTCTGTTGTCAGGTTGTCAGATTGTCCTTCCTCTCTCAACTACGGAGTGTCCGCCTCAGTGAGCGTGCTTTTGGGGTGAATTAACACCGATCGGCCCCCCTAGAGTGGTTTGGCAAGACAATCTGACTCTAGGAAACTCCTCCCTGGTGTCCTCCCGCTTGTGTCCCGCTCCCCTCCTGCAGGAGGGGGGTGTACCCCATGGCTGAGGCCGCCTCCCCCCCTCCCCCCTCCAGTGGGAGGGAGGGTCCTGACCGACCACCCCTAATGAAGCTACAACGCATGCATGATATTGAGATTGAAGCTTCGATCTCAGTATCCATGAACTCGTGTCGGGGGGTTGCCTCCCATCGCGATTTTGTGGATATGACGGAAGACGAAATCATTGATAACATGTATGATCAGGGCGTCATTGGGGCTCGTAAGATCACTAAATTCGTTGACGGCGCGAGAAGGAACACTGCTTCAGTTACTCTAACTTTTGCTGTTGCCAAGTTGCCTGATAGAGTGGATGTAGGATACGAGCGGGTTCCCGTTCGTCCCTATATTCCAAACCCTCTTCGGTGCTTTAAATGTCAACTCTATGGTCACCACGGAAATGCTTGTCGTTCGGTTCACTCTTTTTGTGGTAAGTGTGCTTGCGAAGGTCATTCGTCGGAACAGTGTTCGTCATTGGTAGAGAAGTGTCGTAACTGTTCAGAAGCTCACTCTACTTTCTCGCGGGATTGTCCTGCTTGGAAGCTGGAGAAAGAGGTCTGTACCGTTAAGGCAGTCGAAGGCATCTCGTACTTTGACGCGAGGAAGCGAGTGAAGGAGGCGCACGTCGCGCCTTCTCCAGGCGTTTCATACGCGGCAAGCGTACAGATGCGTCCAGTGATGAAGTCTGTTTCGATTCAGACTGAACCTCTGCCGGCTGCACCTGCCCAAGCTGTTTCTCTTACTACGAATACCTCATCTACTCCTCCAACACCTACTATCATGAAAACAACCACACCTGCCTCTTCCTCCTCCCCCTCCTCCTCCTCCACCTCCTCCTCCACCACCACCTCTACCTCCTCCTCCTCCTCCTCCTCCTCCTCCACTAATACCAAATATGCCTCTGCTGTCTCTACCACTCCAGCTAAGAAGACAGAAAAGAATGACAAGGATAACATTAAATATAATTACACAAAATTAGAACGCAATTCCTCCTCTCATGTCATCCCAGCTCCCGCGCCATCGAGGAGGGGCTCTCACGCTCGCTCCCTCTCGACTAGCTCCGGGGAGTTAACTATTGACGAACCGATGCAGATCTCCTCTTGCAAGGGCCGAAAGAGGTCCCCGGCTAGCGCCTCCGAGCGCAAAAGAACTAGGAAACACGGCCGCCCCCATAACTCTTAAACCATTACGTTCAACGTTTTACAGTGGAACTGTAGAAGTATTCGGAATAAACTTCCATATTTGTCACTTTTAGTGAACTTACACAGGCCGTCCGTTATTTGCCTACAAGAGACGATGCTGGAGGATCATCCTGATCCTTCAGTACTAAAACACTACCATGCGTACAGAAGACACGACGGCCACGGCGTGGCCGTATGCACACATAAAACACTACCACACACAGAAGTGACGTTGGATACCACTCTGGAGGCAGTCGCGTGCAGAGTGAAATTCAATGGCACGTATCTGGCTATCTGTTCTCTCTACTTACCTCCCAATACGCCTATTGCTGATGATGACTTAAGGTCGTTATTTCGCCAGCTTCCAGGCAACAAGCTGGTTTTGGGCGACTTTAACGCCCATCATCAGCAATGGGGCAGTGAGAGGTCAAGTGTACGTGGGGAACAGATTGTTAACATTCTCCTACAGACAAACCTCTGTCTTCTGAACAATGGTTGTGCGACTCGTGTAGACGATCGGACAGGTAACGCGACTGCCATTGACTTGTCATTGGCCTCGCCAAATATGTTCTCTGACTTCTCTTGGGAGGTCAGCGACGACGCACAAGGAAGTGACCACCTACCAATCTGCATTTCTTACGCACGCGACGTTGCCACTATCCCTCCTCCACCTAAATTTAATTTTAAGAAAGCAGATTGGGCAACCTTCCGTGTGATCGCCGATATGGATATATCTGGCGAGGACACTGACACAATGGTTAGCAACGCAACACAATCCATTTTACACGCCGCTGAGGCATGTATTCCGAAAACTTCTACAATTCACACAAAGCATGGAGTTCCATGGTGGACAACGGATTGCTGACAAGCACTTCGTGAGCGTAATAGGCGATACAGGTATTTCAGCCAGCAGCCCAATCAAGCTAATTTCATAGCCTTATAAAAAGGCAAGGGCTCAGGCAAGGAAAGTCATCCTTCAAGCTAAGAGGGGCTCTTTCAGAGAGTTCACGTCATCAGTAAGCCGTACAACCCCGCTAGGACAGGTATGGAACACAGTCCATGTCCTTAGCGGGAAAAAAACAACCACTCCGATAACCACACTCATCACCAACGGGGATGTTACAGACACCCCCCCAGCTATTGCCAACACCTTAGCCCGGCAATTTGAACAGGCGAGTAGCTCCGCCTCGTTCCACCCTGCCTTCCTTCCCCGGAAGGAGGCAGCAGAACAAACAGTCCCAAACTTTGCCACAGGAGGCGTAAACACTGATTACAACTCAGAGTTTACGCCGGATGAACTCCTCCTTGCCCTGAAATCCTGTAAAGGCTCCAGTCCTGGTCCAGATCAAATATCATACAGCATGCTCCAACATCTCGGCCCTAGTTCACTTTCTAAATTACTCTCCCTTTATAATAGAATCTGGACCACTCACACCTTCCCCCAATCTTGGCACTTTGCTCACGTTATCCCAATACCCAAAAAGACTGGTCGCCTTACGGACCCCAGTGCGTTTCGCCCTATTGCGCTCACGAGCTGTCTCTGTAAGGTCATGGAACGCATGATTAACAAAAGGCTATTTTTTGTTTTAGAAGCAAAAGGTGTGTTAAGTGGTCAACAATCGGGTTTTCGTAAATACCGAAGCACGATGGGCCATTTAATGCACCTGGAGCATTGCATTTCAGAGGCTTTCGCCAAAAAAGAATTCATGATAGGAGTGTTCTTGGACATTCACAAAGCCTTCGACATAACATGGCGACACGGTATCCTCATGAAACTCCATGCTCACGGTTTAAGAGGTAACTTGCCCATTTTTGTTGATAATTTCTTACAGGACAGAACTTTCTCTGTCAAGCTTCCCGGTAACGTATTCTCGGACATTTATGTCCAGGAAAATGGGGTGCCACAGGGTAGTATTCTTAGTCCTACATTATTTTGTGTTATGATTAATGATATTCTGTCATCAACTCCTGTCCCAAGAAATCTTAAATACTCGCTCTATGCTGACGACTGTGCGTTATGGCATTCGTCGCCAAATGCGCAGTTCTCGGCTGGACGGATTCAAATTGCTCTTGACTCCGTCCAACAGTGGGCCTCTCTGTGGGGATTTAAGTTTTCTGTTCCAAAGTGTATCGGTGTAGTTTTCACTCAACGTAAAATTTCCGCTTTGCATATTTCTCTTCAAGGTCAGCTGATACCGTTTCAAAACTCAGTTAACTTCTTGGGTCTGCATTTTGACAGCAGACTCAATTGGAAAACACACATAAATAATTTACTAGTTCGTTGCCATAAAAAATTCAATATCCTAAAATACCTATCAGGTACTTCTTGGGGAGCAGACAGAAAATCTTTATTAATGGTGTACAAGTCCTTAATTCGTTCTCACTTAGACTATGGCTCACCGGTGTATGGGTCTGCGTCGGACGCAACACTGAGGAGGCTGGATGTATTTCAGAATGCATGTCTGCGAATGTGTCTTGGAGCCCTACGGTGTACACGCGTGGGGCGTTTGGAGGTTGAGGCCAATATATCACCACTAAGTATGCGACGGGACGGCCTATTACTGGCATACGGCCTGTCAACGGCCCGGAAGACTCCACTCGGTCTCATGGCAGCTACTGCAATTAAGCAGCATCACCATCTCCACACTGGTCGACACCGTCCACTAGCGGTCCGCCTTCACACTTTATGCCAGAAGTGTGAAGTGGACCTTGACGGTGTTGACCAGCTTGTGCTTCCAACAAAAGCCCCTTGGGAGCCCAAAGCCAACACCATTACAAAATGGCTACCCAAGCACAAGCCTGCCATGACCGAGGTGGTGATAGGATATCACTTCCGGGCTCTCGTCGCTAGCCTCCCTCCCACGCTCCACCTGTACACTGACGGCTCCAAGTCGAATGAATGTGTGGGTGCTAGTGTTTGGTAGCGTGAATGTGCCCTCAGGTTCCGTCTACCTTCCCATACATCGGTTTTTTCCTCAGAACTTTTTGCAATTGATAAAGCCATAGATTATGCACTAAATTCAAATCATAACGTAATTGTCATTTTCACGGACTCTATGTCAGCCCTTCAGGCGATAGAGTCAGGGCGCACGGATGCCAATGAAATCCAAGGCAACATCATTAATAAGTTAAATTCACGCCGTAAGTCTTTCTCTTTGTTTTGGGTGCCTGGTCATTCGCGTATTTACGGGAATGAGCAGGCTGACATGCTGGCTAGGTCCGCTGCAGAGCTCGAGGGAGCGTGGAACCTCCGTCGCGATCTGCAGTCATGTCTCTCGGCTGCAAAATCATCAGTTTACCTCCTGTGGCAAAGTCACTGGGACAACCTCCATCTTCCCACTGTAAAACCCATCCTAGGCGAGTGGGCTTCCTCCAGCCGCCCCACAAGGCGTCAGGAGGTGGTCCTCGGACGCCTTAGGATGGGCTGCACCCTACCCACCCACATGCTCCCCTACATCGCTCACGCCTTCCCACCCCAATGCATCACCTGCCACACTACCCTCTCTATCGACCACATCCTGCTTCACTGTGTGCGTTATCGGGAGGCGCGACGGTCCTTCGCAGCCTGCTGTGAGGCCCGCCGCCTTCCGATGACGCAGACCACCCTTCTGGGTGACCAGCATCCGGATGTGGTCGATAACCTGATGATTTTCCTGGCCGAGACCAACTTAATCAAAGAGTTATGACTTACTTTTATATTCCAATGTTTTTCTTTTTTATTATTGACACTTTGTATATACTGCACTTTCTTTTATTATAAATATGTTTTGAATGAATGATTATGTGTCTAGCGTGAATGTCATGCACTATTCCTCACGTTTGTTGTAAATACGTATTCGTACGTATCCTCCCCCATTATATGAATGTATAATTTTTGTCCCCTACTTTCCCTGACTAATGACTTTAGTTTTTGCCTTAGGTTCAGGCTCCCAAGTATGAATGTGTATGCATGATGCGTGACTGGAATTGTATGAATATATTTTTATTTTTTTTTCTATGTACAAATATAAAATGGATAAAATTAAAAAAATTAAAAAATCAAACAAACAAACAAACAAACAAACAAACAAACAAACAAACATGTAAATAAATTAAAGGGAAAAAAAAAAAATAAATAAATAAATAAAAAATAAATAAATTGATAAATAAATAAAAAAAAAATAAAAAAAAATAATACTAAAAAAAAAAAAAAAAAAAAAATTTCAAAATTTTATTTATATGGCCTAATAGCCAATGCCGTGGCTGATGGCCAAAAAAAAAAAAAAAAAAAAAAAAAAAAGGAAGGTCAGTCACTAGTGTTCCGTGACCCCGCTCCAGTCAGGTAAGAATTCAGCGTTCCTAAAAGACTTGCCAAACACTTGAAAAACCATCGTGTTAAGATTAATGTCTAACATTAAATTGTCCTCCCGGATACAGCTGCCGAGAGGACCAGCAAATGACTGTCTTTCGGTTCCTAAGTGTCTAAGGCTGCGCATGAGTTGCCTTTCGCTGTGGACGACGGCAAGAAGGACAAAGTGACACGAAAACATTAGTGGCGTGCGTGTATTTTGGTCAAGTTTTTCCATCAGTTCCCTCACGTAGTATTAGGTAGGATTTAGCTAGGAATATTTTTGTGTTAATATATTTCTTTATGTTTGTGTCGGGGATGGTAGGATAAGTACTTGTAAGAGCACCACCACGGATATAGCGAGTACTTCTCTTATTTATTCATCATTAAAGTCTGTTCATTATTTTATTATATTCTTTTTCATTTCGTATCTCAACCTCGGTGGTGGAGGACCTACTAGTAGTAATAGTGATAGTGTCGATAATAGTGATAGTGTCGATGCCCAAGGGGGTGTCGTGGTGGCAGCATAGAAAGTAGATAGAAAGTAGTAGATGAGAAGGTAGAGTCTATATCGAAACGGTACAGTGATGACAGCGGTGTCAATAGAAAGTAACATTTACCTACGGTACAGTGGCAGTAACACTGACCCTCGGTACAGTGGTTGCAGCGGTGTAGATGCAAATTACGCATCAGCCCACGTTGTCCGGAGGATGCTACGCAGTACCTCGTGTGCTAGTTAAATAGGTAGTTAGCCCCCCCTCCAGTTAATTTTTTTGTTCTTACAGAGTAGTGATTAGTGATTGGTGATTAGGATAGTTACGTAGTGTTAATAGTGATGCATTGTTTCCTTTTTTTTTTAAGATTTAGTGATAGTGTTAGTGGACTAATGCGCTCAAAGTCTCCTCTGCGGGCACATGTCCCCAGGTCGTTAAGTGAGTCGCGGTCTTCGGATCGCCGGGCGTCCTTCCCCCCTCCAATTAAATTTTAATTATGAATTCTCAGATAGACTTGTTAGGCGACTCGTGGTTTCCCCAGGAGGAAGTAACAGAAGTGGGTGAACAAGCGCTTGGTGGAGCAATAAAACCAGAGTGTTCAGAAGTCGGTCATCACGATCAGAGGAAAATGGATTCGTTAGAAAGGGAAGTGGATAATTTAAGGTTTCGTGTTGAGGATTTAATAGGTGAACTGCGCCGCAGGGAATCTGCACCCCCCCCTTGAAAGACCAGTTAAAACCTTTTTGAAGCCACGTGATATCCCTATTCTGGAGTTACGTCAGTTGAATGGTGTAGACGGCGCGGGACGACTCACTGTTTTCTTATCACAGGTAGAAAGTTGTTCTCAGTTAACAGACGAACGCCAACAAATAGTTCGGATGCGAGTAGATGCACCCCTTTCACTATTTATTCAGAATATCCTTAATAAAGAAGTTATGTCATGGGAGAACTTTAAGAAGCACCTAACTACTGAACTCACCGACCAAAGTGAAGACCGTATCTTTGATTCCTTGAACGATTTAAAATATACGTATGACGAAGACCCAATAGAATTTGTAACCAACCTAAAATGTAAACTTGCGTTGTTAGAAGTACAGACAAAGTCGGGAGAGGTGCCTAACACTGAACAACTCATTAAAAACAAACTACTGAAGGGCATGCCTAAAGAAAGTAGAGATAGGCTAGAATTGTACTTGGACCAGAATGTAACCCTTAAAAAGTTTGAGCAAATTAGATAATGAGAGAATAGTGGTGCTAGCACAACAACGGGATAACGTGCGAACAATTGAACCACCTTTACCATCCCAAGGTGCCATAGCACGTAACCCTCCGAGAACACCAACAGGGAAGGGCAATTTAGAAAGAGTCGAGAGGAGATTTAGACAATGGGATAGGAGAGAAAAATACTGCCCTTATTGTCGAGCTAATAGTCATTCTATAGCAGAATGTCGTAAACAACCTCGCCCAGGCTCCTGCTATGATTGCCTGCGGATGAATTGTCGAAGAGGACAACCAGGTTATCCCGGGAGAATTAATATGACTCAAGGGAGAATAGCGTGACAATCACCGGTCATTAACCTGGACGTTAACCACCAGAGGTGGGCAATCGGATTCGGAAGTCCGATTATCCGATTAATCGGACTCGCATTTTCGAATCGGATAATCGAATCGGACTAACCCCCGCCAAACGAATCGGATAATCCCAATCGTACTGCCGAAAAATTTAAAGCGATTTGCGATTAATCCAGGTCGACGTCGTCTTTGTATTTTCGCAATAGCAGTTTCTTGATAAATTTTTCTATATTTTTCTCAAGTAAATATTTTTTTGCTTTATTCTATTCACTCTTTAGTATTTTCTCTATAATATAATGCGCAAACTATCATGATTAATTATTAAATCATATAAATTATAATAAAAAGGTTATATTTTACACGTAAAAAGTTGGTATAATACGTGTTTAGTTCTGGTTTTTCGTACGCGTCTCATCGGTTAAGTGACGCGCCGCACCAGTTTAGAGCCAGTCGTCGTGAGAGGAAGTGCTGCTGCTGCTGCTAGGGCAAAAAAGCATTAAATTTCCTTTAGAAACATTGAAAATAGCTTTAAAAACATTGAATCGCTTTTAAAAATATCGAATCGCTTTTAAAAACTTTAATCAAAATCGGATAATCGGATAATCGCTAATCGGATTTAGATTTTTTGGCAACCGAATCGGATAATCGAATCGGACTTGACGAGCTGGCGAATCGGTAATTGCTAATCGGACTTCAATTTTTTCGAATCGCACCCACCTCTGTTAACCACCATGTGCTCGAAGTAATGTTAGATACAGGTAGTGATGTATCTCTACTTAAGCTTAGCGCAGCGGAAGAATTAGGGCTGGAAATAAAACATAGTTCAAGAATTCCCCCATTGCAAGGAATTGCTGGTCGTAAATTACGAGTTTTGGGTCAAAATAGTGTTACCATTTCTAGTACCAGTAATCACCCAATTACCATTAAAGTAGCGGTAATTCCTGATAATTATCTGCGTCCATCAGCCTTGCTCGGTATGAATGCCATCAGTCAAGCTACATTTACGTTAGATTATCAAGCAAGAAAAGTTTATTGGAATAACTTGACTTATCCTTTAGTGTTAACGACAAATGAATATGGTAAAGTTCAAAGGGTGGTAAGAGAAACACGACCCGCCCCTAATAACCACCCCAATAACCGCCCCAAATATGGCCGATTAACTACTCGTAAACACCTAGACTGTTACTTAACGACCATGGTGGAAATTAAAGTCGATGAACAACCTAACACAGTAGTAATGGTTGAGGCCAGACATCAATACGTCCAGAATGGAATACCAATGGTTATGACTGTTACTAAAGATCAAACTTTGTTTATCCCCGTCATTAATAACACCAAGGTAGGGTTAACCTTGCACGACACCAATGTCTATCTCATCGTCCACCTGTGGTAGAGTTATCCCTATAAATCTCGGAGCGTGGCGATTAAACATTAAGTACCAAGGTCGTTATTTCGCCAGCTTCCAGGCAACAAGCTGCTTTTGGGCGACTTTAACGCTCATCATCAGCAATGGGGCAGTGAGAGGTCAAGTGTACGTGGGGAACAGATTGTTAACATTCTCCTACAGACAAACCTCTGTCTTCTGAACAATGGTTGCGCGACTCGTGTAGACGATCGGACAGGTAACGCGACTGCCATTGACTTGTCATTGGGCTCGCCAAATATGTTCTCTGACTTCTCTTGGGAGGTCAACGACGACGCACACGGAAGTGACCACCTACCAATCTGCATCTCTTACGCACGCGACGTTGCCTCTACCCCTCCTCCACCTAAATTTAATTTTAAGAGAGCAGATTGGGCAACCTTCCGTGTGATCGCCGATGTGGATATATCTGGCGAGGACACTGACACAATGGTTAGTGTATCACCAGGGCGTGAATAAGACAGCACCGGAAGTAACTCTCTTTACTATCAGTCCAACCTGTTAATAAGGGTACATCTCATACACACATCCTGCTCCTCACCGTAGCACTCACAACATAACCCCAAATCAATGCCCTATGGTTACAATATACAACACAATATTTACGAATCTCAATCCCTGCTAACAACCAATACATGATTAAATTTAGCAACTCACACAGTGCCTCCCCTATCAGCGCCTAGGTGAACCCCTGCACAACAATCCAGGGACAGGACCACGTATACTACAGCAGGGTCACAAGCACTGTAACACAATGTCTATATAAACCCACAACTCACCACATCACAAAAGTACACATGGCAACTGCATTATAAGTGGTAACAACCTACCCTAGACCTAAAAAGTGAGATTGATGAAAATGTTACACTTCACTAAAATAGCTCACAATGCTTAGTAACTCACCTAAATCCCTGCCCAAACCTGGGCATTGTAATTCTTGCAACAGCACCCCCGTGCTAGTTCCCCTACAGCAGGGACGCGGAGCTGGTATCCAAAGAGCCCGCAATCCAACGCCAGTACCTCACTGCACAGACCTCCCCAAGTGAAATGAAAGGCAGCCGGTTAACCAAACGGACAACAGGTCCACCCTAGCCACGTCATCCAGCTTCCACGTCACAAACTTCACACAAGAACAATGACATGCGCAATCTCCCACGTCACAAACTTCACACAAAAGCAACGCAATTGCAAATAGGGGAAACGAAATACATCACATGTTAACTTCAGTAAACAGTACAAATTAGATATAATGTACAATGCAAGACATAAGAAATTACAATCTCAACTAATTTCTGTAATTAAAGAAAACCTAATCAAATAGGCCATACTGAGATATTCTCAGTACAATTAGCAACGCAACACAATCCATTTTACACGTCGCTGAGGCATGTATTCCGAAAACTTCTACAATTCACACAAAGCATGGAGTTCCATGGTGGACAACGGATTGCCGACAAGCACTTCGTGAGCGTAATAGGCGATACAGGTATTTCAGCCAGCAGCCCAGTCAAGCTAATTTCATGGCCTATAAAAAGGCAAGGACTCAGGCAAGGAAAGTCATCCTTCAAGCTAAGAGAGGCTCTTTCAGAGAGTTCACATCATCGGTAAGCCGTATAAACCCGCTAGGACAGGTATGGAACACAGTCCATATCCTTAGCGGGAAAAAAACAAGCACTCCAATAACCACACTCATCACCAACGGGGATGTTTCAGACACCCCCCCAGCTATTGCCAACGTACTAACCCGTCAGTTTGAACAGGCGAGTAGCTCCGCCTCGTTCCACCCTGCCTTCCTTCCCCGGAAAGAGGCAGCAGAACAAACAGTCTCAAACTTTGCCACAGGAGGCGTAAACACTGATTACAACTCAGAGTTTACGCCGGATGAACTTCTCCTTGCCCTGAAATCCTGTAAAGGCTCCAGTCCTGGTCCAGATCAAATATCATTCAGCATGCTCCAACATCTCGGCCCTAGTTCACCTACTAAATTACTCTCCCTTTATAATAGAATCTGGACCACTCACACCTTCCCCCAATCTTGGCACTTTGCTCACGTTATCCCAATACCCAAAAAGACTGGTCGCCTTACGGACCCCAGTGCGTTTCGCCCTATTGCACTCACGACCTGTCTCTGTAAGGTCATGGAACGCATGATTAACAAAAGATTATTTTTTGTTTTAGAAGCAAAAGGTGTGTTAAGTGGTTAAAAATCGGGTTTTCGTAAATACCGAAGCATGATGGACCATTTAATGCACCTGGAGCATTGCATTTCAGAGGCTTTCGCCAAAAAAGAATTCATGATAGGAGTGTTCTTGGACATTCACAAAGCCTTCGACATGACATGGC
The DNA here is from genome assembly GCA_036785275.1 of Cancer borealis. NCBI lineage: Eukaryota > Metazoa > Arthropoda > Malacostraca > Decapoda > Cancridae > Cancer > Cancer borealis. The sequence goes on along the minus strand of JAXIVD010000344.1, from coordinate 123,232 downwards.
GACACGGTATCCTCATGAAACTCCATGCTCACGGTTTAAGAGGTAACTTGCCTATTTTTGTTTATAATTTCTTACAGGACAGAACTTTCTCTGTCAAGCTTCCCGGTAACGTATTCTCGGACATTTATGTCCAGGAAAATGGGGTGCCACAGGGTAGTGTTCTTAGTCCTACTTTATTTTGTGTTATGATTAATGATATTCTGTCATCAACTCCTGTCCCAAGAAATCTTAAATACTCACTCTATGCTGACGACTGTGCGTTATGGCATTCGTCGCCAAATGCGCAGTTCTCGGCTGGACGGATTCAAATTGCTCTTGACTCCGTCCAACAGTGGGCCTCTCTGTGGGGATTTAAGTTTTCTGTTCCAAAGTGTATCGGTGTAGTTTTCACTCAACGTAAAATTCCCGCTTTGCATATTTCTCTTCAAGGTCAACCGATACCGTTTCAAAATTTAGTTAAGTTCTTGGGTCTGCATTTTGACAGCAGACTCAATTGGAAAACACACAAATAATTTACTAGTTCGTTGCCATAAAAAAGTTAATGTCCTAAAATACCTATCAGGTACTTCTTGGGGAGCAGACAGAAAATCTTTATTAATGGTGTACAAGTCCTTAATTCGTTTTCACTTAGACTATGGCTCACCGGTGTATGGGTCTGCGTCGGACGCAACACTGAGGAGGCTGGATGTATTTCAGAATGCATGTCTGCGAATGTGTCTTGGAGCCCTACGGTGTACACGTGTGGGGCGTTTGGAGGTTGAGGCCAATATACCACCAATAAATGTGCGACGGGACGGCCTATTACTGGCATACGGCCTGTCAACGGCCCGGAAGACTCCACTCGGTCTCATGGCAGCTACTGTAATTAAGCAGTACCACCATCTCCACACTGGTCGACACTGTCCACTAGCTGTCCGCCTTCACACTTTATGCCAGAAGTGTGAAGTGGACCTTGACGGTGTTGACCAGCTTGTGCAACAAACAAAAGCCCCTTGGGAGCCCAATGCCAACATTAATATTAAATGGCTACCCAACCACAAGCCTGCCATGACCGAAGTGGAGATAGGCTATCACTTCCGGGCTCTCGTCGCTAGCCTCCCTCCCTCGCTCCACCTGTACACTGACGGCTCCAAGTCGAGTGAATGTGTGGGTGCTAGTGTTTGGTCGCGTGAATGTGCCCTCAGGTTCCGACTACCTTCCCATACATCGGTGTTTTCCTCAGAACTTTTTGCGATTGATAAAGCCATAGACTATGCACTAAATTCAAATCATAACGTAATTGTCATTTTCACGGACTCTATGTCAGCCCTTCAGGCGATAGAGTCAGGGCGCACGGATGCCAATGAAATCCAAGGCAATATCATTAATAAGCTAAATTCACGCCGTAAGTCTTTCTCTTTGTTTTGGGTGCCTGGTCATTCGCGTATTTACGGGAATGAGCAGGCTGACATGCTGGCTAGGTCCGTTGCAGAGCTCGAGGGAGCGTGGAACCTCCGTCGCGATCTGCAGTCATGTCTCTCGGCTGCAAAATCATCAGTTTACCTCCTGTGGCAAAGTCACTGGGACAACCTCCATCTTCCCACTGTAAAACCCATCCTAGGCGAGTGGGCTTCCTCCAACCGCCCCACAAGGCGTCAGGAGGTGATCCTCGGACGCCTCAGGATGGGCTGCACCCTACCCACCCACATGCTCCCCTACATTGCCCACGCCTTCCCACCCCAATGCATCACCTGCCACACTACCCTCTCTATCGACCACATCCTGCTTCACTGTGTGCGTTATCGGCAGGCGCGACGGTCCCTCGCAGCTTGCTGTGAGGCCCGCCGCCTTCTGATGACGCAGACCACCCTTCTGGGTGACCAGCATCCGGATGTGGTCGATAACCTGATGATTTTCCTGGCCGAGACCAATTTAATCAAAGAGTTATGACCTACTTGTATATTCCAATGCTTTTTATTATTGTACCACCTTGTATATACTGCACTTTCTCTTAATATAAATATGTTTTGATATGAATGAGAGTATGTATTGTATGTCTGGCGTGAATATCAATTATTCCCCATGTTATTGTAAATACGTATTCGTACGTATCCTCCCCCATTGTATGTATGTACTATTTTTGTCCCTCACCTCCCTTGAATAATGACTTTAGTTTTTGCCTTAGGTTCAGGCTCCCAAGTATGAATGTGTGTGCATGATGCGTGTCTGAAACTGTATGAATGTATTTCTATGTATAAAAATATTAAATGAATAAAAAAATATATAAATAAATTAATTAAAGGGAACAAAATTTAATATATTAAAAAAAAAAAATTAATTAATTTAAAAAAAAAAAAAAAAAAAAAAAATGTCTTAAATAAAATAAGTAAAACTTAAATTTATATGGCCTAATAGCCTATGCCATGGCTGATGGCCAAAAATTACAAATAAAAAAAAAAAAAAAAGTGTCTAGCGTGAATATCATGCACTATTCCCCACGTTTATTGTAAATACGTATTCGTACGTATCCTTCCCCATTATATGTATGTATCATTTTTGTCCCCTGCTTCCCTTGACTAATGACTTTAGTTTTTGCCTTAGGTTCAGGCTCCCAAGTATGAATGTGTATGCATGATGCGTGACTGGAATTGTATGAATATATTTTTATTTTCTATGTACAAATATAAAATGAATAAAATAACAAACAAAAAAATCAAACAAACAAACAAACAAACAAACAAACAAATATGTAAACAAATTAAAGGGAAAAAAAAAAATTTTGATAAATAAATTAAAAAAAAAAAAAATAAAATAATACTAAAAATAAAACAAGTTCAAATTTTAATTGATATGGCCTAATAGCCTATGCCATGGCTGATGGCAAAAAAAATAGATAAATAAATAAATAAAAAAGAAAAGAAAAAAAGGAAGGTCAGCAGACTGAGCCCAGACACGGTACTGTGTACACGTGGTCCTGCTGCTGTTGTCTTTCACCTTCGGGTGTTTAATATATTTTGACGGCCCATCAGGTCTAGGTTAGCTAAATAAATATAGGTGTCCCTCTACCCATGTACTGAGTTTTGTTACCTCATTGTCCTCACCTTAGTGACAACAGTAAGTGTCTGTTGTCAGATTGTCAGATTGTCCTTCCTCTCACACTTACGGAGTGTCCGCCTCAGTGAGCGTGCTTTTGGGGTGAATTAACACCGATCGGCCCCCCTAGAGTGGTTTGGCAAGACAATCTGACTCTAGGAAACTCCTCCCTGGTGTCCTCCCGCTTGTGTCCCGCTCCCCTCCTGTAGGAGGGGGGTGTACCCCATGGCTGAGGCCGCCTCCCACCCTCCCCCCTCCAGGGGGAGGGAGGGTCCTGACCGACCACCCCCGACAACCACACGGCCTATCTCCTATGACCAAGCAACATTTGTGACACTTAAATCAAAGACCCAGACCCGCCTTTCTACTGTAAATTCCTTTATAATAAAAAAAGTTATTGATGTAAACATTGGTACTGTTGCCAATGTCAAAAAACTTGCAAGCGGAGAAATTAATAGAAACATTCAACTCAAAACAAGTCAGTTCCCTAATGAAGCTACGACGCATGCATGATATTGAGATTGAAGCTTCGATCCCAGTATCCATGAACTCGTGTCGGGGGGTTGCCTCCCATCGCGATTTTGTGGATATGACGGAAGACGAAATCGTTGATAACATGTATGATCAGGGCGTCATTGGGGCTCGTAAAATAACTAAATTCGTTGACGGCGAGAGAAGAAACAATGCTTCAGTCACTTTAACTTTTGCCATAGACTACACCATACTTGACTGGACACTCGCGACAATCGCTGACAGACGATATACATTTCAGTCCTATTGATTCCGCTGCTATGAGTGATGACAGATAATACTTCATTTATCAGTTCATATTCTACTTAGGACATTGTATTACATGTCTTTACAATCAGTAATGATTGCTGAACCATTGCTGAACCTAAAAAATGATTTTACAACTTGTGCAAATAGGAAATTAACATAAAGATTACAAGAATGAGTGAAAACCGTGTGGGAGTTGTGTATAAAGCATATTGTTTATAGCAAAAATTTCAGGCAAATTGGCAATAATTTCTGAAATAAACCATCACATATTGTGAAATCACCATTCCTGAATATGATTTGATTGTGATCAAATGCCATATTATCGTTATATCGGCTTGGGAATGAGTTTTTCACAACAATTCGTGGCGCGTAGCTGAGAAAGCTGAGCTGACTGTGATGCCTTGGTATGAAGGGTGAGAGTCAGTCACCCACTGCCACTAGAACCAGACGGACGTGCGATTGTAGCTTCTAGCTGGACACCGGACTCGTTTTAGCAGTAAGTATGCAACATTTGGTTATTGTAATGTCTGATTTATAAGATTTTAGGAACATTTCAGTACTAAATTCATATAAAACTCCCTGTAGAAACTGAGCGTAAGACGGTGGATGATGAAACTTTAGTAGCGGTGATTATTTGATCATGGCTACCATCACCACTGTTATGTACTTAAAAATGACCGTGCGAATTTAACAAATAGATACATATCACGGTCATGGTCTAACCAAGTTAGTTAGACCATGATTGATGACCACGGTCACCTCAAAACATGGAATCCGTTAATTCAAAATTCGAATCTAGCTACCTACTCCTCATCCCCCCGCCACACACACACATGGGTAATAAAGTAGGATAGTTTGCAACTTATCAATGTGGTTATATGTTAACTTAGTGCAGTCTAAGTATTTTCTGGTTGTCTTCATCCAGTTAAAGTATTCACATTTGATTCTTCTCAGGATTTCCTTTAATAATTGGTAGACAAACACTCTTCCAGTATGTCTTGTCTATAATGATTTTGTGGCAGCTTTTTGCTATTATTGAGTACGTCAGGTTTGCCAAGCTTTGTGCCTTCATAATCATGTTATTCTTCTGTTCCTTAAATATATCCCCCTTGTCTGTTATTATAACACCTAGATACTTAATATTGTTAGTCACACGGATTCCCTCAATGTTCTCTGGTTTGTGTTCTGTGTTGTGTATGATTATTTAGCTTTTTTCTTTATTTATTTCCATGCCATATTCCTTGCTTATTTCCATCAGTGTTTTGATGTTATCACAAGCTTCTTGTAACGCTATTATAAGTCTCATGGAAAATGTTCATAAGCAGAAGAAGAAAAGTGCTTCCTCCATAACGGCTTGTTTTGTTGTTATGATTAGTGATGGGCGCTTTGTGAACGAGTCGGTTCATAGAGCCGGCTCTTCCAGATGAACGAGAAGAGCCGGATCTTTCTCGAGAGCCGTTTGGGATTTTTTTGAGAGCCGTTAATTTTTTTTTTCTAGTTTTTCCATATTTTTGCAATTTTCTAACAAAATGCAAAAATTGCCGATTGTCAATAATTATAGTAATGATAATAATAATAATACTTACGAGAATGAAGCCTATTCATAGAAATTATATAGTAAAATAGTTAAGTTACCCCTTCAAGTTAACAAAGAAAACTGTATTTACAAGTGCTTTGGCCTCTAGTAAAGAGGGGTAACTCAACACATAAAACACATATATATGAATAATTCAGAAAATATATGGTGTATATGGCAGGTCAATGATGTGGAATGTACACTATAATATTCCCTACAACATATCGGTAAATGAAGACAATCTGATAATATTAAGAGGTCAAATTAAATTATAGAACTCGTCTCAAAATAGTGTACATATTGTACAAATCAAGTATATTTTTTTCCATAGTTAATTTTTTAACACAAAACTCATTTTCTCATTATAGCTCGAGAACCATAAGGTATACGTACAATGACTACGAATAGACAAAGAGTGAATAGGAATCCAACTTTCTGTTGCAACATTTAAAAATGAAATTACTCTTTATATAATGAAGGACATTTTTTTTTCATAACCTGTGAGTAAAATTTTTAAAAATAACTACACTAGCTGATATACCTTTTAAAATTATTTAAATGATTATAGGTGCATTTTTTCTGTCAAACTAATCGTGAAGGTTTTTTCCTTATAACTCGAAAACTATGAAATTGACGTAAAATGATTAAGAGTAATTAGCGAAGTTAAATGAAACAAGCTTTCTTTTCATTCTATTGAAAATGAAACTCAATGATAAATGACCATCGAAAAAAAAATTTTCTTAACTATTAGCGTTATTCAAAATCAGACTACACCAGCTGAAAGGCCTTTTGAAGGTAAGAAAATAACTATTTAACATAATTTTTGTCAAACTAGTATTTAACATTTCGTTTTGTAAAAACGAAAACTATGGAGTTTAAGTCAAAAAATCTGCGAATAATTAAAATAAGGAAATAAATATATATATTTTTTGGACCATCAGAACATGTAAACAGTTTATAAATAATGAAAACATTAAAAAAAAAAGGTTTTGGCGTAAAGTTAGATTAAATTACATGATTTGATAGAACTTTTAAAATTACATCAATTAGCATAAGTGCATTTTTTCTGTACGACTAATATTTACGCGATAAAAGACAAGTTAACTACGTTGATAATTTGAGGGGTGGTAGGGTACCCCACCACCCCTCAAACTCGCATTACATAACAGTCAACCGTCGCGCTCTCTCTCTCTCTCTCTCTCTCTCTCTCTCTCTCTCTCTCTCTCTCTCTCTCTCTCTCTCTCTCTCTCTCTCTCTCTCTCTCTGATATATAAATGTTAAATAAGAAAGAAAATAGATAGTATGTGTGTGTGTGTGTGTGTGTGTGTGTGTGTGTGTGTGTGTGTGTGTGTGTGTGTGTGTGTGTGTGTGTGTGTGTGTGTGTGTGTGTGACCGTGTGTGTGTGTGTGTGTGACCATGAACGAAAAATTGTCTGAGTCTCTCTCTCTCTCTCTCTCTCTCTCTCTCTCTCTCTCTCTCTCTCTCTCTCTCTCTCTCTCTCTCTCTCTCTCTCTCTCTCTCTCTCTCTCTCTCATATAGAAATGTTAAATAAGAAAGAAAATAGATAGTATGTTTGTGTATGTGTGTGTATGTGTGACCGTGTGTGTGTATGTGTGTGTGTGTGTGTGTGTGTGTGTGTGTGTGTGTGTGTGTGTGTGTGTGTGTATGTGTGTGTGTGTGTGTGTGTGTGTGTGTGTGTGTGTGTGAACGAAAAATTCTCTCTCTCTCTCTCTCTCTCTCTCTCTCTCTCTCTCTCTCTCTCTCTCTCTCTCTCTCTCTCTCTCTCTCTCTCTCTCTCTCTCTCTCTCTCTCTCTCTCTCTGATAGATAAATATTAAATGAAAAAGAAAATAGATCATATGTTTGTGTGTGTGTGTGTGTGTGTGTGTGTGTGTGTGTGTGTGTGTGTGTGTGTGTGTGTGTGTGTGTGTGTGTGTGTGTGTGTGTGTCTGTCTGTCTGTCTGTTTGTCTGTCTGTCTCCGCCAAATAACAGGCGAGGCAAGTCCACATATGTGCCTCAGTAAGCCTACTGTCGCCAACGGTTAATGATAAAAAAAAATATTTGGTTTAAATTAAAAATTTTTTGAAAGCTTTTTCACCTTTCCTTAAATCAATAGGTATTGAAAGCTAATTAGCAAAGTTATCCTAAGAAATTTCTTCTAAATTATAAAGACTATAAACAGAATATGTGGAACTACTTATTAAAAAGTATTTGAGAGCTGAAAGAGCCGTTTGGGAGCCGGAAGAGCCGGCTCTTTTAAGTGAACGAGAACGAAAGACTCGGTTCTCGGAAAAGAGCCGGAACGCCCATCACTAGTTATGATCAGCTGATTCCGCAAGGCGAGTGGTTCTACTTGTGAGTGTGACCAGATTGCTATTCGTATCGCCGTCAAGCCAGGGAAAACGGAAGTCATACCTAGTGTGACCGTAGCTTAAGGTGATGTTCATGCCTCTAGTAGTAAAACCATTTCTTGAAGAATTAAATAAATGAGTTTAAAGATAGTTGTGGAATCTGTACAGCCCTGTCTGATCCCATTTGCTACCTTCATTTCTGTGGTTAGGTCTTCAGTGATGCTGAGTTTTGTTATGTCATCTTGGTAGGTGTTAGCGAATGCAGTGATGATTAGTGGATGTATTTTGTATTTAATCAAGGCCTCTACTATTTTAGCTCTCTTCACTGAATCAAACGCCTTTGAGAAGTCAATAGATGTGATAATTAACGTTTTGTTTTCCCTGTAACTCATTTCTACACAATATTAAAGTATAAAGATGTTGTCTTCTATTCTTGCTCCTGAAGTGAAACCAGCTTGTACTATTTTTTGTTCTTCATTAATCCTAAGATGGTCTTAAATTTTGTTTCAGATCACAGCCATGAATATTTTATGTATGTAATTTGTTAGTACAATTGGGCGGAGGTCCTTTGCTGTTGGTTTGGCTTTCTTGGGTATCATTATGGTATGTGATCTTCTCCATTCTTGTGGTATGTTTCCACTTTCCATTACATTATTTAAGCATCTTGTATATACATACATCGGTATATACATACATACATACATATTTGATATGTTTAAATGCCATTATCTTGCTGTGTGAGTGCATACACACATGCATTAGGTTTTTTTTTTTTTTACATCCTTCGAACGAATAGATGCTACAGACTAGTAGGTAATATAACTATATTATCTATTAATTTATAAATTTAATTGTACTTCTGAATTATTCTTTTTTTTCGGATGTTTTTTATTTCTATTTGTATAATTTTTTGTTCACTTGTAATGTGCTAACATTCACATTTTATTTCAGGTTTTTTGGTTGTGACAACCATAAAGACATTCTTGCAGATCTTTGTTGGTTTGGCCAGGAAGTTCCCAGAGTTTGAGGTGACACAGTGCTGTAATGGACACAATGTAATCACCAAGATTCTCCCCGTCGTGGATGGCAACCTTTTCAATGGTTTTGGCTCCAACTTGTGCAGGGACACAAACTCTGATGTTCACGCCAAGTTGCCCTCCAAACGCCAGGCCACCGGCGACTGTGTGAGGGATACTAGAAGCCATGACCAAATGAAAAGGCAGAAGCTCCAGGGGCAGAAAAAATAGGTGATGGGGGAGATAATGACTGCGTCTTACAAGCCAGTGATTTGTCTCTCTCTTCAAAGGAGTTATACTTACTGCTACTGCAGACTGTTTTTTTTCTGTGCAACAAAGATATTTCTCCCCCTGCAAGACAGTGACTTGTGCTTTTCTTCAAGGGAGCTATATTTACTGCTACTGCAAACAGTGTTATTTTTCTGTGCAACAAAGATATTTTTCCACCTGCAAGACAGTGACTTGTGCTTTTTTTCAAGGGAGTTATACTTACTGCTACTGCAGACAGTGTTTTTTTTCTTTCTGTGCAACAAAGATATTTCTCCCCCTGCAAGACAGTGACTTGTGTTTTTCTGCAAGGGAGTTATACTTACTGCTACTGCAGACAGTGTTTTATTTTTCTGTGCAATAACGATATTTCTCTCCCTGTAAGACAGTGATTTGTGCTTTTTTTTCCAAGGGAGTTATACTTACTGCTACTGCAGACAGTGTTGTTGTTTTTTCTGTGCAACAAAGATATTTCTCCCCCTGCAAGACAGTGACTTGTGTCTCTCTGGACGCAAGTACGCCAATTCTTTGAGAGTGAGGCCATCGTCAGGAGTGTCAACCTGGTGTGCCTTTCTCGATACACCTTGGAGGAGGTGGCAGAGGAGATACAGACCGCCAGGGAGCAGCTGGTCATGGAGGACAATCGGGTGGTTCAGATGTTGATTGGAGAGCTCTCTGACCTGGACCCTGAACCGCCAGAAGACCTGCTTGCGGCAGCTACATGGCACTTCTCGGGGTACCTGGGCAGGATGTCCTTGGGTGAAATTATTGCAAATATGGTGTTTTTATTGGTGTCTTAGGATTGAATAATTGTCGTCCACCGATGACGTATGTTGACTAATTTGTTTTTGTTGCTCATAAACATATTCTTCACATCACTCTGAGGTGCTTGCTTTTCGTTTGAGGTTTCTATGATGATTTTAAGTATTTTATTCAAATAAAACAAACAAAAAATCGCCTCAGCACCCATTTGCGAAAGACCCGATTTCGAGTGCACAGTCACGTATGGTGTATTCTATGGTATTGCATATTAATATAGACTACATGGGCTATGCATGTAAGTGTTTTCAGATTGAAATTCCAATATTCCTGGAAATTATTGCAAATTTTGTGTTTTTATTGGTGTCAGGATTGAATAATTGTCGCCCACCGATGATGTATGTTGACAAATTTGTTTTTGTTGGTCATAAACATATTCTTCACATCACTCTGAGGTGTTTGCTTTTTGTTTGAAGTTTCTATGATGATTTTAAGTATTTTATTCAAATAAAACAAACAAAAAATCACCTCAGTACCCATTTGCGGAAGACACAATTTCGAGTGATGAACAGTGATGAAGTCTGTTTCGATTCAGACTGAACCTCTGCCGGCTGCACCTGCCCAACCTGTTTCTCTTACTACGAATACCTCATCTACTCCTCCAACACCTACTATCATGAAAACAACCACACCTGCCTCTTCCTCCTCCCCCTCCTCCTCCTCCACCTCCTCCTCCACCACCACCTCTACCTCCTCCTCCTCCTCCTCCTCCTCCTCCTCCTCCTCCTCCTCCTCCTCCTCCTCCTCCTCCTCCACTAAAACCAAATATGCCTCTGCTGTCTCTACCATTCCACCTAAGAAGACAGAAAAGAACGACAAGGATAACATTAAATGTAATTACACAAGATTAGAGCGCAATTCATCCTCTCATGTCATCCCAGCTCCCGCGCCATCAAGGAGGGGCTCTCACGCTCGCTCCCTCTCGACCAGCTCCGGGGAGTTAACTATTGACGAACCGATGCAGATCTCCTCTTGCAAGGGCCGAGAGAGGTCCCCGGCTAGCGCCTCCGAGCGCAAAAAAAATTAGAAACACAGCCGCCCCCATCGTAACTCTTAAACCATTACGTTCAAGGTTTTACAGTGGAACTGTAGAAGTATTCGGAATAAACTTCCATATATGTCACTTTTAGTGAACTTACACAGGCCGTCCGTTATTTGTCTACAAGAGACGATGCTGGAGGATCATCCTGATCCTTCAGTACTAAAACACTACCATGCGTACAGAAGACACGACGGTCACGGCGTGGCCGTATACACACATAAAACACTACCAAACACAGAAGTAACGTTGGATACCACTCTGGAGGCAGTCGCGTGCAGAGTGAAATTCAATGGCACGTATCTGGCTATCTGTTCTCTCTATTTGCCTCCCAATACGCCTATTGCCGATGATGACTTAAGGTCGTTATTTCGCCAGCTTCCAGGCAACAAGCTGGTTTTGGGCGACTTTAACGCCCATCATCAGCAATGGGGCAGTGAGAGGTCAAGTGTACGTGGGGAACAGATTGTTAACATTCTCCTACAGACAAACCTCTGTCTTCTGAACAATGGTTGTGCGACTCGTGTAGACGATCGGACAGGTAACGCGACTGCCATTGACTTGTCATTGGCCTCGCCAAATATGTTCTCTGACTTCTCTTGGGAGGTCAACGACGACGCACACGGAAGTGACCACCTACCAATCTGCATTTCTTACGCACGCGACGTTGCCACTATCCCTCCTCCACCTAAATTTAATTTTAAGAAAGCAGATTGGGCAACCTTCCGTGTGATCGCCGATATGGATATATCTGGCGAGGACACTGACACAATGGTTAGCAACGCAACACAATCCATTTTACACGCCGCTGAGGCATGTATTCCGAAAACTTCTACAATTCACACAAAGCATGGAGCTCCATGGTGGACAACGGATTGCCGACAAGCACTTCGTGAGCGTAATAGGCGATACAGGTATTTCAGCCAGCAGCCCAGTCAAGCTAATTTCATGGCCTATAAAAAGGCAAGGGCTCAGGCAAGGAAAGTCATCCTTCAAGCTAAGAGGGGCTCTTTCAGAGAGTTCACATCATCGGTAAGCCGTACAACCCCGCTAGGACAGGTATGGAACACAGTCCATATCCTTAGCGGGAAAAAAACAAGCACTCCAATAACCACACTCATCACCAACGGGGATGTTTCAGACACCCCCCCAGCTATTGCCAACGTACTAGCCCGGCAGTTTGAACAGGCGAGTAGCTCCGCCTCGTTCCACCCTGCCTTCCTTCCCCGGAAGGAGGCAGCAGAACAAACAGTCCCAAACTTTGTCACAGGAGGCGTAAACACTGATTACAACTCAGAGTTTACGCCGGATGAACTCCTCCTTGCCCTGAAATCCTGTAAAGGCTCCAGTCCTGGTCCAGATCAAATATCATACAGCATGCTGTGAGCCTGACCTGCTGAGAGGAGGACGTGCTGCTACTCGCTCGTGCTACAAGGGATACCAGGTTGTATTATCCATTACAGATATTTTATTGTGTTTTTGTGTGGCAACACAAGGGATACCAGGCTATATTTTTACCATAAGTATTTTATTGTGTTTTGTGTACATTTTTGTGAAAAAGTATTTAGATGGCTGAGTGCGTAGTACTCAATATAGGCGAGCAGGTTACAGGTATGGAGGGTGGAGTGGTGAGGTGTGGTTCTTGTGGAATGGAGAGACAATGTAAGGTAAGTGGATGTAAATTGTGTGAAGTGTTAGCTAGAAATGTAGCCTTAGAGGAAGAGGTTAAGGAGGTGAAAGTTTCGTTGGCACAGACGAGACAACAGTTATTAGAGCTAAGGCAGGAAGCTATCGTCAGGTCACGAGACTCAGGTCAGGTTAGGTCAGGTGACTCAGATCAGAGACAAGGGGGGAATAGTTGGAGGATTGTGGGTAGGGGAGGGAAGGGGAGCGTGAACCCTCCCTTGTGTGAGGTGGAATTTCCTCCCCTGGGTCAGGTAGAGTGTAGCAACAAGTTTGGCTTGTTAGCTACACAGGAAGAGGAAGAGGTGGTGATAGAAGTAGGAGCAGGTGAAGGGGACAGGACACCCAAGGCAAAGATAGTGAAGAGGAAGTTAGATGGGAAGGAGAGGAAGGAGGGTGGGAAGGTGAGGAAGGACAGGGAAGGGTTAGAAGGGTCGCAGGAAGTGTTAGTTCTGGGTGACTCTAGGATTAGGTATTTAGACGAGACCTTTTGTGAAGCCGACAGGGCAAGGAGGATGACGTGTTGTCTTCCTGGGACCGGAGTACAGGACGTGGTAGAGAGATACAAGAAGGTTGTGGAGGGGACAGGGAAAGAGGCGTTAGTGGTGGTTCACGTGGGCGTGAACGATGTAGGCAGGGTAAGGTCAGAGGAGCTAGTGCTTAGGTATAGGGAGCTTCTGAGGGAGATAAGGGAGAGTGGTAGGAGGTGTATAGTCTCAGGGGTGCTCTCTGTACAGGGGGTTAGAGGTTGGTGGCTCTCACATGCCCTTGGCCTGAACGAGAGGTTGATGAGGATGTGTGGGGAGGATGGGGTAGGTTTTATGGATGAGTGGAGCAGATTATATGGGAGACAGGAGCTCTATGCCAGGTGTACCGAGTACAACGGGCCAACTATCATTACGGTGATTCCTTTGCGGAATCACTGGTAAATCCTCGTATTCTCGACACTCGTTAGATACCTTGTTATGGTTAGAGTAGGTACCACTAGATAAAGGGGATGATGGGAAAAACGCGTGACGTCACTGGAACTGAGGATATATATACCGGTCTGGGCGGAAAGTCAGTCACTAGTGTTCCGTGACCCCGCTCCAGACAGGTAAGCCTAGTGTTCCTAAAAGCCTTGCCACACTCTTGAAAAAACATTAAGATTAATATCTAACAGTAAATTGTCCTCCCGGATACAGCTGCCGAGAGGACCAGCAAAAGACTGTCTTTCGGTTGTGGTTTGACTAAGGCTGCATATGGAGTTGCCTTTCGCCAAGGACGACGGCAAGAAGGACCCAGTGACTCTCAAACAGTATTTGTGGCGTGAGTGTATTTTGGTCGTTTTCCATCAGTTCCCTCACGTATAGTTAGGTAGGATAGAATAGGAGTATTTGTGTTAATGTATTTGTTTATGTTTGTGTCGCGAAGGGTGGATAAGCACTTGTAAGAGCACCACCACGGATATAGCGAGTACTTTATTTATTTATTCATCATTAAAGTTGTCCATTATTTTACTATATTCGTTTTCTGTTCGTATCTCAACCTCGGTGGTGGAGGGCCAAGTGGTAGTAGTAGCAATAGTGTCGATACCCAAGTGGTGTCGTGGTGGCAGCATAGAAAGTAGATAGAAAGTAGTAGATTAGAAGGTAGAGTTTATACCGAAACGGTACAGTGATGACAGCAGTGTCAATAGAAAGTAATATTTACCTACGGTACAGTGGCATTAACACTGACCCTCGGTACAGTGGTGGTAGCGGTGTAGATGCAAATTACGCATCAGCCCACGTTGTCCGGAGGACGCTACGCAGTACCTAGTGTGCTAGTTAAGTAGGTAATTAGCCCCCCTTCCAGTTAATTTTTTTATTCCCTTACAGAGTAGTGATTAGTGATTGGTGATTAGAATAGTTACGTAGAGTTAATAGTGATGCATTGTTTTCTTTTTTTAAGTGTTAGTGATAGTGTTAGTGGACTAATACGCTCAAAGTCTCCTCTGCGGGCACATGTCCCCAGATTGTTAAGTGAGTCGCGGTCTTCGGATCGCCGGGCGTCCTTCCCCCCTCCAATTAAATTTTAATTATGAATTCTCAGATAGATTTGTTAGGCGACTCGTGGTTTCCCCAGGAGGAAGTAACAGAAGTGGGTGAACAAGCGCTTGGTGGAGCAATAAAACCAGAGTGTTCAGAAGTCGGTCATCACGATCAGAGGAAAATGGAGTCGTTAGAAAGGGAAGTGGATAATTTAAGGTTTTGTGTTGAGGATTTAATAGGTGAACTGCGCCGCAGGGAATCTGCACCCCCCCTTGAAAGACCAGTTAAAACCTTTTTGAAGCCACGTGATATCCCTATTCTGGAGTTACGTCAGTTGAATGGTGTAGACGGCGCGGGACGACTCACTGTTTTCTTGTTACAGGTAGAAAGTTGTTCTCAGTTAACAGACGAACGACAACAAATAGTTCGGATGCGAGTAGATGCACCCCTTTCACTATTTATTCAGAATATCCTTAATAAAGAAATTATGTCGTGGGAGAACTTTAAAAAGAAGCACCTAACTACTGAACTCACCGACCAAAGTGAAGACCGTATCTTTGATTCCTTGAACGATTTAAAATATACGTATGACGAAGACCCAATAGAATTTGTAACCAACCTAAAATGTAAACTTACGTTGTTAGAAGTACAGATAAAGTCGGGAGAGGTGCCTAACACTGAACAACTCATTAAAAACAAATTACTGAAGGGCATGCCTAAAGAAAGTAGAGATAGGCTTGAGTTGTACTCTTACCAGAATGTAACCCTTAAAAAGTTTATGAGCAAATTAGATAATGAGAGAATAGTGGTGCTAGCACAACAACGGGATAACGTGCGAACAATTGAACCAGCTATAACATCCCAAGGTGCCATAGCACGTAACCCTCCGAGAACACCAACAGGGAGGGGCAATTTAGAAAGAGCCGAGAGGAGACTTAGACAATGGGATAGGAGAGAAAAATACTGCCCTTATTGTCGAGCTAATAGTCATTATATAGCAGAATGTCGTAAACAACCTCGTCCAGGCTCCTGCTATGATTGCCTGCGGATGAATTATCGAAGAGGACAACCAGGTTGTCCCGGGAGAATTAATATGACTCGAGGGAGAATAGCGTGACAATCGCCAGTCATTAACCTGTACGTTCAAGAATTCCCCCATTGCAAGGAATTACTGGTCGTAAATTACGAGTTTTGGGTCAAGCTAGTGTTACCATTTCTAGTACCAGTAATCACCCAATTACCATTGAAGTAGCGGTAATTCCTGATAATTATCTGCGTCCATCAGCCTTGCTCGGTATGAATGCCATCAGTCAAGCTACATTTACGTTAGATTACCAAGCAAGAAAAGTTTATTGGAATAACTTGATTTATCCTTTAGTGTTAACAACAAATGAATATGGTAAAGTTCAAAGGGTGGTAAGAGAAACACGACCCGCCCCTAATAACCACCCAAATAACCGCCCCAAATATGGCAGATTAACTACTCGTAAACACCTGGACTGTTACTTAACGACCATGGTGGAAATTAAAGTCGATGAACAACCTAACACAGTAGTAATGGTTGAAGCCAGACATCAATACGTCCAGAATGGAATACCAATGGTTATGACTGTCACTAAAGATCAAACTTTGTTTATCCCCGTCATTAATAACACCAAGGTAGGGTTAAACTTGCACTCCGGAACATTGTTAGTCACCTATGAACGAGTGCAAGATGAACAATTAGAAACAGAAGAAACCCCCGTTACTATCTCCCGTATTAGTGAGGCTCTCGGACCTGAAAATGATTGTGTTAGTAATTACCAAACACGCTGGGAAAAACTGCAGTCCATCCTAGAATCTCGTGATTGGTCACATTTAAATCCAGAACAGAAATTTGTTAGTACAATTGGGCGGAGGTCCTTTGCTGTTGGTTTGGCTTTCTTGGGTATCATTATGGTATGTGATCTTCTCCATTCTTGTGGTATGTTTCCACTTTCCATTACATTATTTAAGCATCTTGTATATACATACATCGGTATATACATACATACATACATATTTGATATGTTTAAATGCCATTATCTTGCTGTGTGAGTGCATACACACATGCATTAGGTTTTTTTTTTTTTTACATCCTTCGAACGAATAGATGCTACAGACTAGTAGGTAATATAACTATATTATCTATTAATTTATAAATTTAATTGTACTTCTGAATTATTCTTTTTTTTCGGATGTTTTTTATTTCTATTTGTATAATTTTTTGTTCACTTGTAATGTGCTAACATTCACATTTTATTTCAGGTTTTTTGGTTGTGACAACCATAAAGACATTCTTGCAGATCTTTGTTGGTTTGGCCAGGAAGTTCCCAGAGTTTGAGGTGACACAGTGCTGTAATGGACACAATGTAATCACCAAGATTCTCCCCGTCGTGGATGGCAACCTTTTCAATGGTTTTGGCTCCAACTTGTGCAGGGACACAAACTCTGATGTTCACGCCAAGTTGCCCTCCAAACGCCAGGCCACCGGCGACTGTGTGAGGGATACTAGAAGCCATGACCAAATGAAAAGGCAGAAGCTCCAGGGGCAGAAAAAATAGGTGATGGGGGAGATAATGACTGCGTCTTACAAGCCAGTGATTTGTCTCTCTCTTCAAAGGAGTTATACTTACTGCTACTGCAGACTGTTTTTTTTCTGTGCAACAAAGATATTTCTCCCCCTGCAAGACAGTGACTTGTGCTTTTCTTCAAGGGAGCTATATTTACTGCTACTGCAAACAGTGTTATTTTTCTGTGCAACAAAGATATTTTTCCACCTGCAAGACAGTGACTTGTGCTTTTTTTCAAGGGAGTTATACTTACTGCTACTGCAGACAGTGTTTTTTTTCTTTCTGTGCAACAAAGATATTTCTCCCCCTGCAAGACAGTGACTTGTGTTTTTCTGCAAGGGAGTTATACTTACTGCTACTGCAGACAGTGTTTTATTTTTCTGTGCAATAACGATATTTCTCTCCCTGTAAGACAGTGATTTGTGCTTTTTTTTCCAAGGGAGTTATACTTACTGCTACTGCAGACAGTGTTGTTGTTTTTTCTGTGCAACAAAGATATTTCTCCCCCTGCAAGACAGTGACTTGTGTCTCTCTGGACGCAAGTACGCCAATTCTTTGAGAGTGAGGCCATCGTCAGGAGTGTCAACCTGGTGTGCCTTTCTCGATACACCTTGGAGGAGGTGGCAGAGGAGATACAGACCGCCAGGGAGCAGCTGGTCATGGAGGACAATCGGGTGGTTCAGATGTTGATTGGAGAGCTCTCTGACCTGGACCCTGAACCGCCAGAAGACCTGCTTGCGGCAGCTACATGGCACTTCTCGGGGTACCTGGGCAGGATGTCCTTGGGTGAAATTATTGCAAATATGGTGTTTTTATTGGTGTCTTAGGATTGAATAATTGTCGTCCACCGATGACGTATGTTGACTAATTTGTTTTTGTTGCTCATAAACATATTCTTCACATCACTCTGAGGTGCTTGCTTTTCGTTTGAGGTTTCTATGATGATTTTAAGTATTTTATTCAAATAAAACAAACAAAAAATCGCCTCAGCACCCATTTGCGAAAGACCCGATTTCGAGTGCACAGTCACGTATGGTGTATTCTATGGTATTGCATATTAATATAGACTACATGGGCTATGCATGTAAGTGTTTTCAGATTGAAATTCCAATATTCCTGGAAATTATTGCAAATTTTGTGTTTTTATTGGTGTCAGGATTGAATAATTGTCGCCCACCGATGATGTATGTTGACAAATTTGTTTTTGTTGGTCATAAACATATTCTTCACATCACTCTGAGGTGTTTGCTTTTTGTTTGAAGTTTCTATGATGATTTTAAGTATTTTATTCAAATAAAACAAACAAAAAATCACCTCAGTACCCATTTGCGGAAGACACAATTTCGAGTGATGAACAGTGATGAAGTCTGTTTCGATTCAGACTGAACCTCTGCCGGCTGCACCTGCCCAACCTGTTTCTCTTACTACGAATACCTCATCTACTCCTCCAACACCTACTATCATGAAAACAACCACACCTGCCTCTTCCTCCTCCCCCTCCTCCTCCTCCACCTCCTCCTCCACCACCACCTCTACCTCCTCCTCCTCCTCCTCCTCCTCCTCCTCCTCCTCCTCCTCCTCCTCCTCCACTAAAACCAAATATGCCTCTGCTGTCTCTACCATTCCACCTAAGAAGACAGAAAAGAACGACAAGGATAACATTAAATGTAATTACACAAGATTAGAGCGCAATTCATCCTCTCATGTCATCCCAGCTCCCGCGCCATCAAGGAGGGGCTCTCACGCTCGCTCCCTCTCGACCAGCTCCGGGGAGTTAACTATTGACGAACCGATGCAGATCTCCTCTTGCAAGGGCCGAGAGAGGTCCCCGGCTAGCGCCTCCGAGCGCAAAAAAAATTAGAAACACAGCCGCCCCCATCGTAACTCTTAAACCATTACGTTCAAGGTTTTACAGTGGAACTGTAGAAGTATTCGGAATAAACTTCCATATATGTCACTTTTAGTGAACTTACACAGGCCGTCCGTTATTTGTCTACAAGAGACGATGCTGGAGGATCATCCTGATCCTTCAGTACTAAAACACTACCATGCGTACAGAAGACACGACGGTCACGGCGTGGCCGTATACACACATAAAACACTACCAAACACAGAAGTAACGTTGGATACCACTCTGGAGGCAGTCGCGTGCAGAGTGAAATTCAATGGCACGTATCTGGCTATCTGTTCTCTCTATTTGCCTCCCAATACGCCTATTGCCGATGATGACTTAAGGTCGTTATTTCGCCAGCTTCCAGGCAACAAGCTGGTTTTGGGCGACTTTAACGCCCATCATCAGCAATGGGACAGTGAGAGGTCAAGTGTACGTGGGGAACAGATTGTTAACATTCTCCTACAGACAAACCTCTGTCTTCTGAACAATGGTTGTGCGACTCGTGTAGACGATCGGACAGGTAACGCGACTGCCATTGACTTGTCATTGGCCTCGCCAAATATGTTCTCTGACTTCTCTTGGGAGGTCAACGACGACGCACACGGAAGTGACCACCTACCAATCTGCATTTCTTACGCACGCGACGTTGCCACTATCCCTCCTCCACCTAAATTTAATTTTAAGAAAGCAGATTGGGCAACCTTCCGTGTGATCGCCGATATGGATATATCTGGCGAGGACACTGACACAATGGTTAGCAACGCAACACAATCCATTTTACACGCCGCTGAGGCATGTATTCCGAAAACTTCTACAATTCACACAAAGCATGGAGCTCCATGGTGGACAACGGATTGCCGACAAGCACTTCGTGAGCGTAATAGGCGATACAGGTATTTCAGCCAGCAGCCCAGTCAAGCTAATTTCATGGCCTATAAAAAGGCAAGGGCTCAGGCAAGGAAAGTCATCCTTCAAGCTAAGAGGGGCTCTTTCAGAGAGTTCACATCATCGGTAAGCCGTACAACCCCGCTAGGACAGGTATGGAACACAGTCCATATCCTTAGCGGGAAAAAAACAAGCACTCCAATAACCACACTCATCACCAACGGGGATGTTTCAGACACCCCCACAGCTATTGCCAACGTACTAGCCCGGCAGTTTGAACAGGCGAGTAGCTCCGCCTCGTTCCACCCTGCCTTCCTTCCCCGGAAGGAGGCAGCAGAACAAACAGTCCCAAACTTTGTCACAGGAGGCGTAAACACTGATTACAACTCAGAGTTTACGCCGGATGAACTCCTCCTTGCCCTGAAATCCTGTAAAGGCTCCAGTCCTGGTCCAGATCAAATATCATACAGCATGCTGTGAGCCTGACCTGCTGAGAGGAGGACGTGCTGCTACTCGCTCGTGCTACAAGGGATACCAGGTTGTATTATCCATTACAGATATTTTATTGTGTTTTTGTGTGGCAACACAAGGGATACCAGGCTATATTTTTACCATAAGTATTTTATTGTGTTTTGTGTACATTTTTGTGAAAAAGTATTTAGATGGCTGAGTGCGTAGTACTCAATATAGGCGAGCAGGTTACAGGTATGGAGGGTGGAGTGGTGAGGTGTGGTTCTTGTGGAATGGAGAGACAATGTAAGGTAAGTGGATGTAAATTGTGTGAAGTGTTAGCTAGAAATGTAGCCTTAGAGGAAGAGGTTAAGGAGGTGAAAGTTTCGTTGGCACAGACGAGACAACAGTTATTAGAGCTAAGGCAGGAAGCTATCGTCAGGTCACGAGACTCAGGTCAGGTTAGGTCAGGTGACTCAGATCAGAGACAAGGGGGGAATAGTTGGAGGATTGTGGGTAGGGGAGGGAAGGGGAGCGTGAACCCTCCCTTGTGTGAGGTGGAATTTCCTCCCCTGGGTCAGGTAGAGTGTAGCAACAAGTTTGGCTTGTTAGCTACACAGGAAGAGGAAGAGGTGGTGATAGAAGTAGGAGCAGGTGAAGGGGACAGGACACCCAAGGCAAAGATAGTGAAGAGGAAGTTAGATGGGAAGGAGAGGAAGGAGGGTGGGAAGGTGAGGAAGGACAGGGAAGGGTTAGAAGGGTCGCAGGAAGTGTTAGTTCTGGGTGACTCTAGGATTAGGTATTTAGACGAGACCTTCTGTGAAGCCGACAGGGCAAGGAGGATGACGTGTTGTCTTCCTGGGACCGGAGTACAGGACGTGGTAGAGAGATACAAGAAGGTTGTGGAGGGGACAGGGAAAGAGGCGTTAGTGGTGGTTCACGTGGGCGTGAACGATGTAGGCAGGGTAAGGTCAGAGGAGCTAGTGCTTAGGTATAGGGAGCTTCTGAGGGAGATAAGGGAGAGTGGTAGGAGGTGTATAGTCTCAGGGGTGCTCTCTGTACAGGGGGTTAGAGGTTGGTGGCTCTCACATGCCCTTGGCCTGAACGAGAGGTTGATGAGGATGTGTGGGGAGGATGGGGTAGGTTTTATGAATGAGTGGAGCAGATTATATGGGAGACAGGAGCTCTATGCCAGGTGTACCGAGTACAACGGGCCAACTATCATTACGGTGATTCCTTTGCGGAATCACTGGTAAATCCTCGTATTCTCGACACTCGTTAGATACCTTGTTATGGTTAGAGTAGGTACCACTAGATAAAGGGGATGATGGGAAAAACGCGTGACGTCACTGGAACTGAGGATATATATACCGGTCTGGGCGGAAAGTCAGTCACTAGTGTTCCGTGACCCCGCTCCAGACAGGTAAGCCTAGTGTTCCTAAAAGCCTTGCCACACTCTTGAAAAAACATTAAGATTAATATCTAACAGTAAATTGTCCTCCCGGATACAGCTGCCGAGAGGACCAGCAAAAGACTGTCTTTCGGTTGTGGTTTGACTAAGGCTGCATATGGAGTTGCCTTTCGCCAAGGACGACGGCAAGAAGGACCCAGTGACTCTCAAACAGTATTTGTGGCGTGAGTGTATTTTGGTCGTTTTCCATCAGTTCCCTCACGTATAGTTAGGTAGGATAGAATAGGAGTATTTGTGTTAATGTATTTGTTTATGTTTGTGTCGCGAAGGGTGGATAAGCACTTGTAAGAGCACCACCACGGATATAGCGAGTACTTTATTTATTTATTCATCATTAAAGTTGTCCATTATTTTACTATATTCGTTTTCTGTTCGTATCTCAACCTCGGTGGTGGAGGGCCAAGTGGTAGTAGTAGCAATAGTGTCGATACCCAAGTGGTGTCGTGGTGGCAGCATAGAAAGTAGATAGAAAGTAGTAGATTAGAAGGTAGAGTTTATACCGAAACGGTACAGTGATGACAGCAGTGTCAATAGAAAGTAATATTTACCTACGGTACAGTGGCATTAACACTGACCCTCGGTACAGTGGTGGTAGCGGTGTAGATGCAAATTACGCATCAGCCCACGTTGTCCGGAGGACGCTACGCAGTACCTAGTGTGCTAGTTAAGTAGGTAATTAGCCCCCCTTCCAGTTAATTTTTTTATTCCCTTACAGAGTAGTGATTAGTGATTGGTGATTAGAATAGTTACGTAGAGTTAATAGTGATGCATTGTTTTCTTTTTTTAAGTGTTAGTGATAGTGTTAGTGGACTAATACGCTCAAAGTCTCCTCTGCGGGCACATGTCCCCAGATTGTTAAGTGAGTCGCGGTCTTCGGATCGCCGGGCGTCCTTCCCCCCTCCAATTAAATTTTAATTATGAATTCTCAGATAGATTTGTTAGGCGACTCGTGGTTTCCCCAGGAGGAAGTAACAGAAGTGGGTGAACAAGCGCTTGGTGGAGCAATAAAACCAGAGTGTTCAGAAGTCGGTCATCACGATCAGAGGAAAATGGAGTCGTTAGAAAGGGAAGTGGATAATTTAAGGTTTTGTGTTGAGGATTTAATAGGTGAACTGCGCCGCAGGGAATCTGCACCCCCCCTTGAAAGACCAGTTAAAACCTTTTTGAAGCCACGTGATATCCCTATTCTGGAGTTACGTCAGTTGAATGGTGTAGACGGCGCGGGACGACTCACTGTTTTCTTGTTACAGGTAGAAAGTTGTTCTCAGTTAACAGACGAACGACAACAAATAGTTCGGATGCGAGTAGATGCACCCCTTTCACTATTTATTCAGAATATCCTTAATAAAGAAATTATGTCGTGGGAGAACTTTAAAAAGAAGCACCTAACTACTGAACTCACCGACCAAAGTGAAGACCGTATCTTTGATTCCTTGAACGATTTAAAATATACGTATGACGAAGACCCAATAGAATTTGTAACCAACCTAAAATGTAAACTTACGTTGTTAGAAGTACAGATAAAGTCGGGAGAGGTGCCTAACACTGAACAACTCATTAAAAACAAATTACTGAAGGGCATGCCTAAAGAAAGTAGAGATAGGCTTGAGTTGTACTCTTACCAGAATGTAACCCTTAAAAAGTTTATGAGCAAATTAGATAATGAGAGAATAGTGGTGCTAGCACAACAACGGGATAACGTGCGAACAATTGAACCAGCTATAACATCCCAAGGTGCCATAGCACGTAACCCTCCGAGAACACCAACAGGGAGGGGCAATTTAGAAAGAGCCGAGAGGAGACTTAGACAATGGGATAGGAGAGAAAAATACTGCCCTTATTGTCGAGCTAATAGTCATTATATAGCAGAATGTCGTAAACAACCTCGTCCAGGCTCCTGCTATGATTGCCTGCGGATGAATTGTCGAAGAGGACAACCAGGTTGTCCCGGGAGAATTAATATGACTCGAGGGAGAATAGCGTGACAATCGCCAGTCATTAACCTGTACGTTCAAGAATTCCCCCATTGCAAGGAATTACTGGTCGTAAATTACGAGTTTTGGGTCAAGCTAGTGTTACCATTTCTAGTACCAGTAATCACCCAATTACCATTGAAGTAGCGGTAATTCCTGATAATTATCTGCGTCCATCAGCCTTGCTCGGTATGAATGCCATCAGTCAAGCTACATTTACGTTAGATTACCAAGCAAGAAAAGTTTATTGGAATAACTTGATTTATCCTTTAGTGTTAACAACAAATGAATATGGTAAAGTTCAAAGGGTGGTAAGAGAAACACGACCCGCCCCTAATAACCACCCAAATAACCGCCCCAAATATGGCAGATTAACTACTCGTAAACACCTGGACTGTTACTTAACGACCATGGTGGAAATTAAAGTCGATGAACAACCTAACACAGTAGTAATGGTTGAAGCCAGACATCAATACGTCCAGAATGGAATACCAATGGTTATGACTGTCACTAAAGATCAAACTTTGTTTATCCCCGTCATTAATAACACCAAGGTAGGGTTAAACTTGCACTCCGGAACATTGTTAGTCACCTATGAACGAGTGCAAGATGAACAATTAGAAACAGAAGAAACCCCCGTTACTATCTCCCGTATTAGTGAGGCTCTCGGACCTGAAAATGATTGTGTTAGTAATTACCAAACACGCTGGGAAAAACTGCAGTCCATCCTAGAATCTCGTGATTGGTCACATTTAAATCCAGAACAGAAAGAACAATTATTTCAAATCATCCAACAACATCAAGAACTCTTTATAGTACATCCAGGCGAGTTAGGTTTAATTCAAGCAGAACCAGCTCATATTCAGATAGACGATCCAAGACCTTGCCGTACGCCTCTATACCGTTATCCCGAGAAAGCAAAGTAGGCGATTCAGTCAATATTAAAGGAGTTAGAAGGGAAAGGTATTATCGAAAGTTCAACTGCAGCTTGGCTGTCCCCAATAGTTTTAGTTAACAAGCCAAGTAGATGAACCCCGTTTGCGAGAAATGAAAGAATATTTAGAAGGAGGACAAGTACCACGACATAAATATCCTCCAGTAATCTTAAATCAGTTCATTGTAGAAGATGGAGTCCTTTACTATTATTCTAAACAGAAAAGAGATAACACCTTGCTCTATTTGTTGGTGGTGCTCACGGTGATGAAAAAGAAAGTCCTTACTATTGTTCATGAAAAAGAATCTGGGCATTTAGGTCAACTCAAATCAATATTAAAGGCGGAAGAATATTTTTATTGGCCAAATTTAAAGACAGATGTGAAGAAATTTGTAAGAGAATGCCTAACTTGTCAGCAAACTAAGTTGGCCTCAACTTTGCAAAGGCAGTGGCGAGAATTGCCTCCTGTAAACCAGCCTTTGGATAGAATCAGTGTAGATATAACTGAAATGACTCCTGCTCGAGGAGGTCATCGATATGTATTAACCATAGTAGATCATTTTTCAAGGTTTGTAAAATTGTTAAAATTACGTTCGAGGCAGGCTGAAGAGGTAGTTAGGGGTATTAGATCATACGTGGGGGACTATGGAAGGCCAAAAGTGCTCCTGGCTGATAATGCTTGCGAGTTCCGTTCTCACCTCCTGGCGGACTTCTGTAAAGCCCAAGGAATTCACCAAGTTTACTCCACTCCATACCATCCTCAAGGAAACTCCATCACCGAACGTTTACATAGAACCCTTAAGTCCGTGTTAGCGTGCTTGAGTAAGGGTCAACCAACTAAGTGGTCCGACTATATCACCCAGTGCCAACAAATACTCAACGCGGCGGTACACGAGACCACAGGAGAACAACCACACTACTTAATGTTCAATCGCCACGCTCCGAGATTTATAGGGATAACTCTACCACAGGTGGACGATGAGATAGACACTGGTGTAGCCGTGGAGGTAGTGAAGCAAACATCCCGTGACAACAGCCGGAAGTGGTTGGCGCGAGCTAATCTCGGTAGAAAAGAGCAAACAGTAAGTGTGGGTAATCTAGTGTGGGTAAAGAAAGAACAAATTAGATCTTCCATCGAACGCAAACTAGGGATAAAGTGGATTGGCCCCTATAAAGTGAAGGAAGTGAAGCAGGGAGGAGTGTCGTACGAATTGGAAAACACTTTCAGTGGCGACACAATCCTCCGGGCACCAGACAAATTAAAACGTTTTGTAAGGGAGGAAGGGTATATAATCGACATGAGCGAGATCGTGTTGCCTTCCGAGGATGAGGATGATATGGAAGCGCCACGCACAGCCCGACAACGGAGGCCTGTGAGAAGATACGTAGAGGAGTGCTGAGGAGAGAGATTAATAAACAGACCCCTGAGTGTTTTAAGGAAAGGTTACTGCCTCTAAACTTTTTTGCAGCTAATGAGATGCCGAGCTGAAACACTGGTCCCGCAGCTGAAGCAGAGATCACCGCAATCCTGGGGGCTCTGGACTCTGCCCCAGGGAAAGGACCTGGATGTTACCTTCCCCAAGGACGAAGGTTTGGTGAAGCCCCGCTGAGGATCACCACCCTGCTCAGCTTGCCAGGACTAGTGGGAGTTGGCTTCACCTATTCCGACCAGGAGGTCGAGTCACGTCTGACTCGGAAGTCTTGCACAGAGACAAGAAGAAAGAAGAAGAAGAAGAAGACCGGTCCCGACTTATGTTGATAATATATAAACTCGTGTTCTTACGAGTGTGAGAATACGAGGATTTTTTTTTTTTTAAAGAGGAAAGCCGTGTACCGAGTACAACGGGCCAACTATCATTACGGTGATTCCTTTGCGGAATCACCGGTAAATCCTCGTATTCTCGACACTCGTTAGATACCTTGTTATGGTTAGAGTAGGTACCACTAGATAGAGGGGATGATGGGAAAAACGCGTGACGTCACTGGAACTGAGGATATATATACCGGTCTGGGCGGAAAGTCAGTCACTAGTGTTCCGTGACCCCGCTCCAGACAGGTAAGCCTAGTGTTCCTAAAAGCCTTGCCACACTCTTGAAAAAACATTAAGATTAATATCTAACAGTAAATTGTCCTCCCGGATACAGCTACCGAGAGGACCAGCAAAAGACTGTCTTTCGGTTGTGGTTTGACTAAGGCTGCATATGGAGTTGCCTTTCGCCACGGATGACGGCAAGAAGGACCCAGTGACTCTCAAACAGTATTTGTGGCGTGAGTGTATTTTGGTCGTTTTCCATCAGTTCCCTCACGTATAGTTAGGTAGGATAGAATAGGAGTATTTGTGTTAATGTATTTGTTTATGTTTGTGTCGCAAAGGGTGGATAAGCACTTGTAAGAGCACCACCACGGATATAGCGAGTACTTTATTTATTTATTCATCATTAAAGTTGTCCATTATTTTACTATATTCGTTTTCTGTTCGTATCTCAACCTCGGTGGTGGAGGGCCAAGTGGTAGTAGTAGCAATAGTGTCGATACCCAAGTGGTGTCGTGGTGGCAGCATAGAAAGTAGATAGAAAGTAGTAGATAAAAAGGTAGAGTTTATACCGAAACGGTACAGTGATGACAGCAGTGTCAATAGAAAGTAATATTTACCTACGGTACAGTGGCATTAACACTGACCCTCGGTACACCAGGGATGGTGTACACTTCAGTAGGAAGGGAGTACAAGAATTTAGTGAGTGTCTTGAGAGGGCTGTTAGGCAGTCCAGTCAGGGAAACTAAATATTAATAGAGGTAAGGGTAATAGAGACAAAGGACTGGGTAAAGAGAGGGAGATGCATGAACTAAGTGTCTTTTATACAAACAGTAGAAGTGTAATAAATAAGATAGACACACTTAGAGGTATCGCATGTGTTGAAGAGTTAGATATTATAGGTATTACAGAAACTTGGTTAGATATTGCAGGCAAACATTTCTTACCTGAAGTAGGAATAGATGGGTACACTTTTTTCCACAGGGATAGAGTAGGGAGGAGAGGGGGAGGTGTGGTACTGTACGTTAGAAACACATTAAATAGCTATGTCAATACCACAATAAAAACAGATAGGAATACGGAGTCATTTTGGATTGACATTATTATAGGAGGGAATAAGTTAGTTGTAGGCATTATATATAGGCCTCCAGATTTAGGCGAAGCAGCTAGTGCACCCCTGATGCAGGAGCTTGCAAGGGCATCTAGGTATAATAATGTGTGCATTATGGAGGACTTTAATTATAGGAGAATAGACTGGGATAGTATGACAGGAGACGGGTGCTCGGAGGAATTCTTAAATGTCGTCCAGGATGGTTTTTTCACACAACTTGTAAGGGAACCGACACGACAGGGAAATATTTTAGATCTGGTCTTAACTAATAATGAAACTTTGGTAAGTCAGGTTGAGATAGGAGCGAAATTTGATGTTAGTGACCACCACGAAATTAGATTCAAGATTAATGCAAAGAGGCAGGTAGAACAGAACACTGCTTTAGTACCAGATTTTAGAAAAGGAAATTACCAGGGCCTCAGACATTATTTCCAGGGTATAAATTGGGAGGGTATAGGAGTAGGCAGAGAGGAGGATCAAAACATTGAGGTAGAATTGCATTATAATAACATAGTAAGGGAAATTCATACAGGGCAGGAACAGCATATACCTAAGAGGAGGATTAGGTCAAATAAAAATTATCCAAAATGGATGAATAGCAACATTAAAAGGGAAATTGGATTAAAAAGGGGATTCTATAGGAAAATTAAAAGGGGAGAAGTACAGGTAGTAGGGCAGTATAATGACCTAGCTAGGAAGGTTAAAAAGGATATTAGGACTGCAAAGAGGAATTATGAGGTTAAGATAGCTAGAGATGCCCAGCAGGATCCAAAGGGATTCTATCAGTTGTACAAGGTTAAAACAAAGGAAAGAATAGGACCTCTTAAAGGAATGGATGGCAGCTTGATAGAAAATGGTGAGGATATTAGTAAGGAATTAAATAAATACTTCTTGTCTGTATTTTCTCAAGAAGAGTCGGGTAGGGAACTGGAGCCAGTACAGATCTTTAGGGGACAAGAGGATGATAAATTAAGCGAAATAGACATAAGTAGGAAAGTAGTTAGCAAGGAAATAGATAGACTTAAAAAGACTAAATCTCCAGGGCCGGACGACATTTTTCCGAGGATTCTTAGGGAATGTAGAGAAGTGTGGTGCCCGGGGGGAGGGGGGCGTTATTTTTTATTTGGAGTTGTTTGTTGTTGTTAATAGTAGTTAATGGTCCCTGATGTTGGATATTTCCCTGAATATTAAGAAAAGAAAGCTGCCACCACCCCCAAAGGTTTAATGAGAATTAGGGGATTCTCAGGGAATTTAATTTCTTCCTAAAGGGAAGTTAAAATATTCGAAAGAGAAAATAATTACTACCAGGGAAATATAGGCGACCAATGAAAAGAAAAGGGGAACTGATTTAACAATTTAGTTATTTGGTAGAGTGGACTGAGTTTCAATAAGGCACATGGATTCGTGGATTTGTTTCATATCCTTTTTCAAGAGTGTTGAGCACCTCCCTATTAACCTTACCACACCAACAGAGGTTAGTATTAACACGGAATCACTTTCTCAGAATTTTACTTGGGTTATTTATTTATGGCATACTTTGAATATCACAGTCTGATCATGGAGTCTTAGAAACACGGCTTAGTTATAGTATCAGACAACTTAATGGCTCATGGCAGAAAAACATCTTCTTCCTCAAAAAGAAAATAAATACAGAGTTGGCAATACTTATCTCACCTCGAGATACCAAGCTCTTCACACATTACACATTATACCCTTGACTCCCTTCCCTGAAAAATATCACCTTAAAAATGTTATAATTTTGTAACTGGGCCTGAGAACAGTTAAAGAACCTTTTCTCAGGGGATTTCCGAAAGTAAGGTGATCTCAATGTTTCTGGTTATGCATACATAGTATAATTCTTTCTCACTAAGTAGGAATACGCGATTCCTATTCCTGAATACATGGGCTGGGTCTATCAGACAGTCTTACGTGACACATAGTTTCCTAAAGCTTAACTTGGAAATTTGGCAGTGGCTTCTAGCCGTTCATTTAACTACAAAAACAAAAGAAAGTAAATGAGAAATTGGTGTAACTGTCGTGGAGGCATTCTTTCCCTGTGAACGCGATCAAAAGTGGAGGCTGAGTCAGTATAATTCACTTCCTTAACTCAGAAGTTAATACACAGTCACAATAACATAGAAATTACCGTGAAAAATATATATTGTACACCATGAAATATTTTGTAGGGAAATAGGGGACCATGCGGTTTTGAAACCACGTTGTCCTTCTTTAAGAGAAGGAAATTGATATTATCCACTTATAATAGATCTCAATAGGGGTTTATATATATTGTCAGGTTACTGGGGAAGATTATGGATTATATATTAATGGTGAGAGGCATTGAATTTCACAAATATTGAGGGATTCCGAGAGCGATGTCACTCACCTGTGAACGCGATCAAAAGTGGAGGCTGAGTGACGCTCTCTGGGAAAAAGGCGGGAGGTGAGAAGGGGGAAGAGGGGTTTTCGAGGATATTCCTCCTTTGATCTTATTATTAATTGATTATTGAGACGTGAAATAGTTATCAGTTTATAGGAAATTATTTTTTACGCTAAATAAGTGACATTTAGATATCTATTGAACCTGATCTCTGGATTACTATATAGGGGAAATTTTTTGTCTACGTGACTTTTTGCACGTCGACGAGCCCCGGGGCATGATCATCTCATATGATGCAATATTACGTCATCCTTAACAAAGTTTTGTGGGAAGATAACTAAGTAGGTTAATTATATTAGACTATGGAGAGCATTTTGACAAGTTAATAACTATTAATAATGATTAGATTATGATATTAATTTCTTTCCATAGAAAACTGTCTTGTGGGAGGGGTTGACTGCATAGGATTTGAAAGTTTGGAGAAACAATTCTAATATAAACATTAATATAAACATATAGTATAAAAGTATGAATGATGTGTGAGTAAAAACATTTATATAATGCAGTATCCCCTTGGGAATACAGGATCTAAGGGCAGACTAAACAAAACAAAAAGGTACATTCAGTAGGCCTATTTGAGATTAAATTGGAGGCATCACAGAAGAACTCGTTGATCCTATTGCAATGATTTTTAGAGAATCACTAGACACAGGAGTAGTTCCTAGGCTATGGAAGCAGGCAAATGTAGTTCCTATATTCAAGAAAGGAGATAAGGCAGAAAGTAGTAACTACCGCCCAATTAGTTTAACATCAGTGGTAGGCAAGATGTTAGAAGCTATCATAGCAAGGGCAATTAGGAAACATTTAGATGAACACAAGCTAATTAGACATAGTCAACATGGTTTTAGCAAGGGGAAGTCATGCCTCACAAATTTATTATCCTTCTATAGGAA
Source organism: Cancer borealis (assembly GCA_036785275.1). Taxonomy (NCBI): domain Eukaryota; kingdom Metazoa; phylum Arthropoda; class Malacostraca; order Decapoda; family Cancridae; genus Cancer; species Cancer borealis. The sequence goes on along the minus strand of JAXIVD010000344.1, from coordinate 91,943 downwards.
AGTATTTGAAACAATAGATAAGGGGGACGAGTATGATATAGTTTATCTGGACTTCAGTAAAGCCTTTGACAGAGTACCCCATAGGAGATTATTAAGTAAAGTTAAGGCTCACGGCATAGGTGGGAAGGTACTAGAATGGATTAGGGGATGATATATTGGTAGGGAACAGAGGGTACAAATTAATGGGAAGAAATCAGAATGGGGTAATGTCACTAGTGGGGTACCACAGGGATCAGTACTAGGACCATTGTTATTCATAATTTATATAAATGACTTAGAGACAGGAATAAATAGTGATATCAGTAAATTTGCCGATGACACAAAGATAGGAAGACAGGTAAAGAATTTAGACGATGCTAGGATGCTGCAGGATGACTTAAATAGGCTGTACGAGTGGTCAGAGAAATGGCAGATGCAGTTTAATGTTAACAAGTGTAGCATTATGAGCGTAGGTAAAGGAAATAGGTCTGTAGACTACACATTAAATGACACTACCTTAGGAAGGTCATATAGTGTGAGGGATTTAGGAGTTCAAATAAGCAGTGACTTGCGCCCCAGGGAACAGTGTATTATAGCTAGAAATAGAGCCAACAAGATACTGGGATTTATTAGTAGGTGTGTGACAAATAGGAGTTCTGAGGTCATTCTGAGGTTGTATTTAGCGCTAGTTAGACCCCACCTAGATTATGCAGCTCAATTTTGGTCCCCTTATTATAGGAAGGATATAGGCTCCTTGGAGGCAGTTCAGAGAAGAATGACCAAGATGATTCAGGGGCTGAGCAATTTACCCTACAAAGATAGGTTAAAACGTCTTAATCTCCACTCCCTAGAGAGAAGGAGGGCAAGAGGGGATATGATTGAGGTTTTCAAATGGGTAAAAGGAATTAATAAGGGAAACATTGATCAGGTTTTAGAATTTAGTACCGAGGATAGGACGCGTGGAAATGGGTACAAGCTAGAAAAACTTAGAGTCAGGACAGACATAGGTAGATATTGGTTCACAAACAGAGTCGTGAACGATTGGAATAGGTTGGATAGACACGTAGTAAGTGCTGAGTCAATAGGTAGCTTTAAAAGACGGCTGGATGAGAGTATGGATAGGGATGACAGGTGGGATGGCTAAATATTGGATTATTCCAAGGGTGGGGGACAAGGAACTGCCTCGTATAGGTCATTACTTGGCCTCTTGCAGTCTCCTAATTTCTTATGTTCTTATGTTCTTATGCTCCAACATCTCGGCCCTAGTTCACTTACTAAATTACTCTCCCTTTATAATAGAATCTGGACCACTCATACCTTCCCCCAATCTTGGCACTTTGCTCACGTTATCCCAATACCCAAAAAGACTGGTCGCCTTACGGATCCCAGTGCGTTTCGCCCTATTGCGCTCACGAGCTGTTTCTGTAAGGTCATGGAACGCATGATTAACAAAAGGCTATTTTTTGTTTTAGAAGCAAAAGGTGTATTAAGTGGTCAACAATCGGATTTTCGTAAATACCGAAGCACGATGGACCATTTAATGCACCTGGAGCATTGCATTTCAGAGGCTTTCGCCAAAAAAGAATTCATGATAGGAGTGTTCTTGGACATTCACAAAGCCTTCGACATGACATGGCGATACGGCATCCTCATGAAACTCCATGCTCACGGTTTAAGAGGTAACTTGCCCATTTTTGTTTATAATTTCTTACAGGACAGAACTTTCTCTGTCAAGCTTCCCGGTAACGTATTCTCGGACATTTATGTCCAGGAAAATGGGGTGCCACAGGGTAGTATTCTTAGTCCTACATTATTTTGTGTTATGATTAATGATATTCTGTCATCAACTCCTGTCCCAAGAAATCTTAAATACTCGCTCTATGCTGACGACTGTGCGTTATGGCATTCGTCGCCAAATGCGCAGTTCTCGGCTGGACGGATTCAAATTGCTCTTGACTCCGTCCAACAGTGGGCCTCTCTGTGGGGATTTAAGTTTTCTGTTCCAAAGTGTATCGGTGTAGTTTTCACTCAACGTAAAATTCCCGCTTTGCATATTTCTCTTCAAGGTCAGCCGATACCGTTTCAAAATTCAGTTAAGTTCTTGGGTCTGCATCACTATTCCCCACGTTTATTGTAAATACGTATTCGTACTTATCCTCCCCCATTATATGTATGTATCATTTTTGTCCCCTACTTCCTCTGACTAATGACTTTAGTTTTTGCCTTAGGTTCAGGCTCCCAAGTATGAATGTGTATGCATGATGCGTGACTGGAATTGTATGAATATATTTTTACTTTCTATGTACAAATATAAAAAAAAAATAATAATAAAAAAAAATAAATAAATAAAATTAAATTTAAAAAAAAAAAAAAAAAAAAAAAAAAAAAAAAAAAAAAAAAAAAAAAAAAATGTAAATAAATTAAAGGGAACAAAATTTGATAAATTAATTTAAAAAAAAAATTTAAAATAATACTAAAAATAAAACAAGTTCAAAATTTAATTTATATGGCCTAATAGCCTATGCCATGGCTGATGGCCAAAAAAAAAAAAGGTCAGTCACTAGTGTTCCGTGACCCCACTCCAGTCAGGTAAGAATTCAGTGTTCCTAAAAGACTTGCCAAACACTTTAAAAACCATCGTGTTAAGATTAATGTCTAACATTAAATTGTCCTCCCGGATACAGCTGCCGAGAGGACCAGCAAATGACTGTCTTTCGGTTCCTGTGTCTAAGGCTGCGCATAAAGTTGCCTTTCGCTATGGACGACGGCAAGGACAAAGTGACACGCAAACATTAGTGGCGTGAGTGTATTTTGGTCAAGTTTTTCCATCAGTTCCCTCACGTAGTATTAGGTAGGATTTAGCTAGGAATATTTTTGTGTTAATATATTTCTTTATGTTTGTGTCGTGGATGGTAGGATAAGTACTTGTAAGAGCACCACCACGGATATAGCGAGTACTTCTCTTATTTATTCATCATTAAAGTCTGTTCATTATTTTATTATATTCTTTTTCATTTCGTATCTCAAACTCGGTGGTGGAGGACCTACTAGTAGTAATAGTGATAGCGTCGATAGTAGTGATAGTGTCGATGCCCAAGGGGGTGTCGTGGTGGCAGCATAGAAAGTAGTAGATGAGAAGGTAGAGTCTATACCGAAACGGTACAGTGATGACAGCGGTGTCAATAGAAAGTAACATTTACCTCCGGTACAGTGGCAGTAACACTGACCCTCGGTACATTAATATATAGTGTGACTCTGAATGCTGTGGTGAATTATAATTAAGGTTCATATAAAGCCACACATACAATTTTAAATTGGTACACACCATGTATGTTCGTACAAAATGATTTATTTGAGAAAAAAGGGGCCAACGAAAAACCACATTAAAACCAAAATTATTGATTGATATTTTCGGAGAAAAGAAATAAAAGTATTAATTATATATATGAATTTATCTTTCTAGATACAACAGAGCTGTTGACAGATAGAAAACTAAAGAGAAGCACAATGCAGCCAAGGCATTAATTGACCTATTTAATGAACTTGTACCACTATTTAATGACGAAGACCTTCCAGATGTGAAACCAAGGCCTGTGTGTGAGTTTTCTGTACTTGGTGCCCTTGAGCCTTCCTGTAATTCTGAAACAAAAGGAACTTGTGCCGACCCACTGAAAGAAAACCAACTAGATAGTGAAATTCAGAGGCTTATAACAGAAAACATCGCACTAAGGCAACAATTAAATGATTCGAAGTTCAGTGAAGAAGGATTCATTGGTCAGGACGACAAAGTCAGATTCTACACCGGGCTCCCAGGGTTCACCACTCTAATGGTACTGTTTCATTTTGTGAAGGATTTCATTCCAAAACCGAGAACCAACACAGAACTTGGCCAATTTAGGAGATTGGTGATGACATTGATGAGAATCAAGCTCAACCTACCTATTCAGGATTTGGCATACAGATTCCAGACATCACCATCAACAGTGTCCAGAACATTTTTAATTGTAATACATTTGTTATATGTAAGACTCAAACATATGCTGTACTGGCCAGACAGAGAGGAGCTAAGACAGACCATGCCTGTGGAATTTAAAAAACATGTTGGACACAAAACAGCAGTGATAATTGACTGTTTTGAGATATTTATTCAGTGATCGAAGAACATCCTAGCAAGAGCACAGACATGGTCCTCGTACAAACATAACAACACAGTGAAATTTCTCATCGGCATTACACCACGGATCAATTTCCTTTCTGTCAAAGGCTTGGGGTGGTAGAGCTAGTGACAAATATATAACTTAAAGTTGTGGCCTGCTTGAAAAACTTTTACCTGGAGATCTCGTGTTGGCTGACGGGTTTTGATATCACTGACAGTGTAGGTATGTGTTGTGCAGAAATGAACACACCAAGTTTCACAAAAGGGAAGTCGCAGTTATCTCCAGTGGATGTTGAGACAACAAGAAAAATTTCACATGTAAGAATCCATGTTGAAAGGGTCATCGGCCTTGTTCGAAACAAATACACGATGTTGCAGGGCAAGTTACCAATAAACTTTCTTATGTGCGATGATAGTATTCCAACAGTGGACAAAATTGCAACAGTCGCTTGCGCATTGACAAATATATGTGAATCAGTAGTGCCATTCAACTGAGAATGGTTTTCTTAAACATTATTTTTAGCGGACCTACCATACCTTAGTAAATGACAATTTAGTAAAATTTGACTATTAAAAAATAATTCATGTGTCCTATTTTCATTTGCTGTCCAGTGACCATATGATATCTGAAGTTATGTTTATGTAATTGCGAGCATAAATGCATATGAAAAGATGATGAGCATTTTTCAGGAATTAATACAATCAATAAGTATTCAAGTTACCACTCGGTCACCACCGAGGGCATTCTGCAACTTCTAATCATATGAATCCAACAGAACGACATCATGATCCACTATCAATGCCTACAGAGTCATATCCAATACATTTACTCAGTCCTTTGCAGTGTCAGTAAAGTCAAATCTACCTATAAATTGTCAAGTAGGGAACAATCTCCATCACAGTCCATGAACAGGAAATAATCTTAGTCTGAATTTTTCAAAGTATTTAATTGTAATAATATTTTGCATTACTAACTTCCAAATGGAATTTCAAACAAATTTTTTGTTATTTTGACAAAACTTTTCAAGGTGCTGTTACCTTATATTACATGGAAGAAAAAGAAAAGACCTCATGCTAAGATTATTTCAGGTTCTATCTTACAGGGTCTGCTGGACTTTCGAGGCACTTGTTCTACATATCCATCCTCAGTCACTGTGCCTGAGAAGCCTTGGTGGTCATCTTTCTAAAATAAATACCTTTGTTTCCACCAACAACCAAGAAAATGTTCATAATATTTTTACTGAGTTAATATAAACAATGAATCTTGACTTCAATTTTCCTTCACAATGGCTAAAAATCTTCTGAGATAGACCAAAAGTACAGAGTTAGCTGATGGTTATATAATTAGTGGAAGCATAAGTATTTCTCGGCTTGAATACAATCTTTAAGGACAAACAAAAAGCAACATTACATAAGTTTTTATTTTCCAAAACAATTCATTGTTTTATTTTTGTTACCCCCCCATTTCAATCATCATTTCACACATTAGAATACATGTATATATGAAAATGGCCAAACTAAGTACCCGTCAAAATATAATTACACATAAGTCTGTATCACATATTAAATTTCAAAAATTAGGTAGTCATACTATATATACACAATACAGATGTACACACAAGCCAACTATAGTTTAAGTTTAACACACAGTTTGCCACATAGAAGTACACACTACATGAAAATAACGTAGGTTCAATCAATGTATTTTATGAAGAACTTTGAATAACCGTTCTAAATTTAACCAATTTAAACTTTTGAAAATAAATTTAAAAAAGGAAACAATGATGCATTACAAAACTTCATTATTCCAATATCTGCATAGTATGAATCAGTATAAATAAATATCTTAAAATTCCAGAATGTAAGCCATACTATGGAATAGTAAATGATATAATCCATAGCTATATATTGTGTAAATATAAATCCTACAGTCAGATACTTAAGCATGTGCATAGTGCACTAAATGCATGTCCTTGAAATAAATTCAAATGTTGAAGCTTTATGTTGGATCTTCCTCTTTTTCCTCTGTGACTTGCAATCTGGACAATAATAAGCTCCCCTAGGCACAGTTTTAATATTTAAACAGCTGAAGTGGAGCCACACATATTTGCAGTTTTCATTGTCGCAACCAATCACATCCTCACTTTCGTCATATGGCTTTTGGCACAAACATATCAATTCGGATTCAGTTCCACTTGGTGCATTCACATTGGACTTTGCATTAATACATATATCTCTAGCTGTAAGCGCACTGGATGATGGCTGGTTGTCATTGTCCTGGATCACTTCCACATTACATGCACGATGGCTTCTCTCCCTTGTAATGAGTTTGCCTGTAAGTTCAGGAAGTACAACTTTCACAAAGTACTCCTGTGATTTTGAAATGATTTCCTCTCGAGTGTCCTCATTTGGTTGAACCCTTTCTATTGAACAATCCCTCTCTGTCCAAACAACAAAGTCACAGTAGTCCTTCTCTGTCACCAGCATTTGTGTTTGTATTTGATAAAAATACTTGTGATTTGGTTTGAGCTTGCCATCACTCAGAAAGTTTTGTTTATTGCCAACATCTTTCAGCTCATTGTCTTTTACACAGTAAGGGCATTTAATTTCAACAACACCATCACCACAGCAATCACATTTCACTATAGCGTCTGGACTGGCTCCAATGTGTGGGTATTTTGTTGTAAGAAATAGTCCACATTTTTCCACAACGACATTCTCATGGGTTTCCTCCATTTTCTGCACGTATGTAGACAATGCTACAGCCTCATGGTCACATCCCCATTGTGTTGCCTTGTTGGTGAAACTGGTGTTCCCACAGATGACGTTTAGGGTTGACATTGCCGGAGTGTCTGTTGAGGATGTACACACAGATTTCATATTTGATGCCATGATCCTTCCCATCCTCAATGTATGCCATTCTTTAGATCTGTTCTGATCCTTGGTGATGGTCTCCGCATTTCGACACTGTTCCTCAGTCACGCTAATTGAGTGAAAAATTTCTCGACATCTTTTCTTCAATTCATCTTCCATATGTAGATACTGTTCTTCTCTTAAACTCATGAAGGATGGCGGTAAATAGCCGTCTTTCATAATATCTGGCACAAAATGTTCCTGGTATTTTGACCTCACAGACAACACAGATGCTCTCGATTTTGTCAGGAACAAGGATTTCATAAAACCACTGATGTCATCGGGTGTTGGTTCTGGTACTGATGGAAGTTTCAGTGTACTCCTCTTGCTGATGCTATCTCCTCTTTGGGCACTGTACCTGTGTTTCTTTTTTGTCTCTGCCGTGGTAAAATCAATATTCTGAATTTCTGAATATGGCACCTTGTCCAAACTTGATGGAAGAAGCCAATATGCTTTTTCTTGGGTAGGTGTCTTCTCTGTAGTTATGCGGTATGCTTCCATGGAGTAAAAAAGGAGAGCTCCGACATGAGTACACGCTTCCCCAAATCCTGCCATACAGTCACAGTGAGCACAGAGTACCAGTCCAGATGGTGATGCGATGACCCATGGCTGCAATGCAGGGTCGTTCATTCGTTGAGAGTGACGGACCTGAAAATAAATAATGCACTTTTTTATTTTTCTGTTTTAACAAATGAAAACATGTTGTACATAGTGATGGGACTAGGGATAGGCAATGATATTGCAAAAATCAATATATCACAATATTTTCCTGTGACAATATATTGCAATATGATTTTCAATATCGCAATATATTGCACAACATTTCTGTAACTGTCGGAGGGATTGAACAGCAGGTATTCATTCATTTGATTACAACATTGAAGCAACAAATAAATTGATATTTATTAGTATCACAATATTACATGAAATTCTCAAGCAACGTTACAGTACATATATATGCTTGTTAACTTAGGTTTAGTTAAATATGATGAATTAAATTAATTGACTTAACTGATTGCATATTTACATTTATATGTGATATATCTATCTATCTATCTATCTATATATATATATATATATATATATATATATATATATATATATATATATATATATATATATATATATATATATATATATATATATTTTTTTTTTAGAGCACATAAGTCGACTAGGTGTTTGGTCGAGAGGGGTATTGGCCATCTGAAACGTCGCTTCCATGTCCTCCACGGTGAAATACGCTTAAGTCCACAGAAAACCTGCAAAGTTATCCTAGCCTGTGGATTAATTTATAACATCTGCAAAAAGCGTAACATTCTGCATGGTGAGGAAGAGGAGAAAGCAATTGAAGACGACAATGTGTTGCCTCTCTACAGGGATCACTTCACCAATATTAATTTTCAGTGAGTTGATATTAGTAAAGCTAATAGTATCTAATATCATATACACAATACATAATCATGGAGTCTGCCACTACATAGCTTTTTCCATAAATCTAATGGTAGTATTGTCTTTTACACATCCCTTTCCTCCGTACTTGTTCTTATCGACCTAAATTCAATTGTAATTTTAATTTTAATGTAGAGAAGGAAATGTGCCAGGCAACATTCAAAATTATCTTTTGTTTTCCAGAAATTAAGTTTTACTGAGCAACGGCCACTGAATCTCAATCTTCTGCAAATTTCTACAACATACTACCAGGTAATATACTGATAAACTCTGTCAGCAATATTAATGTCTATGGAAACATTAAACCAAAAAAATAATCATACTTTTTAACTGTCTTGAAGATTTATTACTTACTCGTATGCTTATAAATATATAATATTCTTCCGAAGAGAGGAGATATGGCATAGTCTTTATATTTATTCATTTGAAGTGACACATGCAAAGGCAATGGAAAAAAAACAGTGTAGAACTTTTTAGTACAATTTTAATCCTATTTGATACTACTGCTTTTTCAATTCCAAAACTTCAATTTCTAATTTGTTTTTATCTTCGCAGCGTAGCCTCGTCGTCACTGTCGTGCTGGTCCATCACAGGAGGATGATGAGGCTGGCTGATGCTGGCATGTGAAGCTTCATAAGGAGCTGCAGCTGTATCCACTTTTGCCAGCACATGACTGTAATGGAAGGGTCCCATAATGCATTTATTTTTTTATACTGTTGCCATTACAAAGTGATGTGTGTATGTGTGTGTTTAATGAGTAAATGTTGTTATGGCATAGTTTTGTTTTGTTTTTACCCGACAGATAGCAGCAGCTTAACATGCTGGAATGTACTACAAGTGTGCCATGCTTCATCCACACAACCACATCACATACGTTTGGTTTGGCTAGGTTATATTAGGTTTGCTTTGGTTAGGTAAGGTTAGAAGGTTAAGTTAGGTTATGTTAGGCTTGTTTTAGAGGGTTAGTTAGGTTAGGTAGGCAAAGTTAGAATGTTGGGTTTGGTTGGATTTGGTTAAATATGGTTAGGTAAGGTTAGGTTTGATTAGTTTTGGGAGCCCATGGATAAGAATGTTATCAAAATTTTTTTAAAGTAAATAGTATTAAAGAATTGCATACCTCTTGGGCTGGTTACATGCTGGCAAGGTAGATGAGATATGTGTCACAAGGTTGCTGTAAAATGAGCGTCTTCTTCTTCTTGCGACTGTTGTAGTGTTGTTGTTTAGTGATGGGCGCTTTGTGAACGAATCGGTTCATAGAGCCGGCTCTTCCAGGTGAACGAGAAGAGCCGGATCTTTCTCGAGAGCCGTTTGGGATTTTTTTGAGAGCCGTTAATTTTTTTTTTCTAGTTTTTCCATATTTTTGCAATTTTCTAACAAAATGCTAAAATTACCGATTGTTAATAATTATAGTAATGATAATAATAATAATACTTACGAGAATGAAGCCTATTCATAGAAATTATATAGTAAAATTGTTAAGTTACCCCTTCAAGTTAACAAAGAAAACTGTATTTACAAGTGCTTTGGCCTCTAGCAAAGAGGGGTAACTCAACACATAAAACACATATATATGAATAATTCAGAAAATATATGGTGTATATGGCAGGCCAATGATGTAGAATGTATACTATAATATTCCCTACAACATATCGGTAAATTAAGACAATCTGATAATATTAAGAGGTCAAATTAAATTATAGAACTCTTCTCAAAATAGTGTACATATCATACAAATCAAGTATATTTTTTTCCATAGTTAATTTTTTAACACAAAACTCATTTTCTCATTATAGCTCGAGAACCATAAGGTATACGTACAATGACTACGAATAGACAAAGAGTGAATAGGAATCCAACTTTTTGTTGCAACATTTAAAAATGAAATTACTCTTTATATAATGAAGGAAATTTTTTTTTTCATAACCTGAGTAAAAAAAAAAAAAAAACTACACTAGCTGATACGCCTTTTAAAATTATTTAAATGATTATAGGTGCATTTTTTCTGTCAAACTAATCGTTAAGGTTTTTTCCTTATAACTCGAAAACTATGAAATTGACGTAAAATGATTAGGAGTAATTAGGGAAGTTAAATGAAACAAGCTTTCTTTTCATTCTATTGAAAATGAAACTCAATGATAAATGACCATCGAACATTTTTTTTTCTTAACTATTAGCGATATTCAAAATCAGACTACACCAGTTGAAAGGCCTTTTGAAGGTAAGAAAATAACTATTTAACATAATTTTTGTCAAACTAGTATTTAACATTTCGTTTTGTAAAAACGAAAACTATGGAGTTTAAGTCAAAAAATCTGCGAATAATTAAAATAAGGAAATAAATATATATTTTTTTTGGACCATCAGAACATGTAAACAGTTTATAAATAATGAAAACATTAAAAACAAAAAGTTTTTGGCGTAAAGTTAGATTAAATTACATGATTTGATAGAACTTTTAAAATTACATCAATTAGCATAAGTGCATTTTTTCTGTACGACTAATATTTACGCGATAAAAGACAAGTTAACTACGTTGATAATTTGCGGGGTGGTAGGGTACCCCACCACCCCTCAAACTCACGTTACGTAACAGTCAACCGTCGCTCTCTCTCTCTCTCTCTCTCTCTCTCTCTGATATATAAATGTTAAATAAGAAAGAAAATAGATAGTATGTGTGTGTGTGTGTGTGTGTGTGTGTGTGTGTGTGTGTGTGTGTGTGTGTGTGTGTGACCGTGTGTGTGTGTGTGTGTGTGACCATGAACGAAAAATTGTCTGAGTCTCTCTCTCTCTCTCTCTCTCTCTCTCTCTCTCTCTCTCTCTCTCTCTCTCTCTCTCTCTCTCTCTCTCATATAGAAATGTTAAATAAGAAAGAAAATAGATAGTATGTTTGTGTGTGTGTGTGTGTGTATGTGTGACCGTGTGTGTGTATGTATGTGTGTGTGTGTGTGTGTGTGTGTGTGTGTGTGTGTGTGTGTGTGTATGTGTGTGTGTGTGTGTGTGTGTGTGTGTGTGTGTGTGTGTGTGTGAACGAAAAATTATCTCTCTCTCTCTCTCTCTCTTTCTCTCTCTCTCTCTCTCTCTGATAGATAAATATTAAATGAAAAAGAAAATAGATCATATGTGTGTGTGTGTGTGTGTGTGTGTGTGTGTGTGTGTGTGTGTGTGTGTGTGTGTGTGTGTGTGTCTGTCTGTCTGTCTGTCTGTCCGCCAAATAATAGGCGAGGCAAGTCCACATATGTGCCTCAGTAAGCCTACTGTCGCCAACGGTTAATGATAACAAAAAATATTTGGTTTAAATTAAACATTTTTTGAAAGCTTTTTCACCTTTCCTTAAATCAATAGGTATTGAAAGCTAACTAGCAAAGTTATCCTAAGAAATTTCTTCTAAATTATAAAGACTATAAACAGAATATGTGGAACTACTTAAAAAAAAGTATTTGAGAGCTGAAAGAGCCGTTTGGGAGCCGGAAGAGCCGGCTCTTTTGAGTGAACGAGAACGAAAGACTCGGTTCTCGGAAAAGAGCCGGAACGCCCATCACTATTGTTGTTCTCAGCTGAGACGGGCACGGCCCCACAAGTAAATCCACATGTACTCTTTTGAGGTATAATATATTGATAGATTCCCATTTCTGCACGTAGGACATTACCGAAATTTCTATTTTTCGCTTTAAAGTGATAACAACATCACACCATATCCATATTATCGTGATAGGAGTGTTTTTAAACAAACGTAAGTGTTATTAGTAGCGGACGATACACCGCGTAGCGCCCTCTTATGAGTAGCTCATAAATCACTGAGTTCATAGTTAGGAGTCGCCTTATGAGCTTCTCATAAGTCTAGCTCATAACTATGAGTAGATTTTTGGACTTATGAGTAGCTTTAAGAGTAGCTTTTATGAAGTTTTCTGCATACCGGCCCAGGCTCCCCCAAGCTTGTTGGAAGTGATAGGGGGGGAGGGGGGGAATCGGGGTGACGGACTTATTCTCCAGAATTACCAAATTTTCTTTTGCTTACATATTTATGTGCAATATACAAACATTATATCTCAGTGTTGCTTTCATCTGTCTTTCCCTAAAAGTGCTCCACCCCATATCCCCTCTCAGTGCTTCTCCTGCTGCATATCTAGCAAGGATTATTTACAGAAGGATATACAGCCCAACGTTAAAGTTTGGATGACGGTCGACGGTGGCGCCATCTGATAGGATGCAGTAGTAACTAATTTCTTTTTAGGGGTGTCTTAGATATTTTTAATCATCCTGGTATTTTCCCTCCTTCACAATTTCTGGACCACTCATTTAATTTATTACAAGGTAATAAAAACAATATATATATATATATATATATATATATATATATATATATATATATATATATATATATATATATATATATTCTTGTTTTTTATTTTTATCAAGGGTTAAAACCAGATAATTTATATACCAAGCATGCAAACTACTTAAGTAATGAAAGCATCGAAAGCAAAATTTTGGTAATTTTACAGATAAGATGGATAATGCGGCAGAAATAATTTGTTAGAATACTTTCCACAAAGCAAACATATATATATATATGTAATGGATTTGGTGAAATACTGCAACCTAATTAAAATGTGATTATACCAAGAAAATAAACACTCATTTTGAGCTAATAATTTACACTATCACATGGAGAAAAAAAAGTAAATAAAAAGCCATAAAGCTGCTTTACATTACATGTTGATATCAAATAAGAACAATTACCAAGCACATAGGATTAAAACCAGCCACATAATTACATCCCATACATGTAAACTACTGCAAGCATAATTTTGTAAGTTTTACAAACAAGAACAATAATGTTCCAGAAATAATTATTAGATTAACTTCCACAAAGGAAAAGCCAGAAAAGATATTGCATATATTAAGTTATTAGTAACCAAATTGTGATGTGATTATACTAACTGCAATATAAACACCATAGCATTAAGGCGATAATCAACACCATAATATGAGATTTTGTGCAATTATGGAAATCAAATAATAAATATTTAAAACCATAAAGCTGCCTTACATTACATGTTGAATGTCAATCAGTTAACACACATGCCAGACACTCCAAGGAGTACATGCATGAAAGAGGTGCTGTTAGAAGGGGAGTGCTTCAAGTAGCAAGGAGGGAGTGTGTGAATAGTTAGAATTGGAGGTTCTGTCGTGGCCATCCCCTCATGGGGCACTCTCAGAGGGAACGAGGCGTCAGAGACTAGGCACAATGGTGGGATGATTTAACACACCAAGCAACAAACCAGAAAGGCAGAAGCATTACATCCTAATAAAGATAGAGTGGGGGAACATGCTATTCTGTGCATATCTGCAGGCACTCATCTCCTGTCACATAAGCCTTTGAGCCTGTGGTGGCAATTAATCCGTTATGCCAGGACACAAGGACACTGTGATATCCGATATTCCACAGTTTATCTTACCCAGGTTACCCTAGGTACCCATTTATCTACAAACCCTTTTGGGAGGATGAACAGCTGGGTGGGCTGTGTACCAATTGTTTTCATCTGGGATTAAACTTGGGCCAGCAGATTCATTGTCACTGCACCAATGAGGCACAGTACATCTTAGAGGATGTCACATGTATAGTATTAATGGCACAGCTGGCATTGTATATCATAATGAAAAGCAAGTACAAAGGCAGTTGACAAATACTTCATGCAACAAGCTTCCAAAATAAATACTGTTTACGGCAAAAAGTACCACAGCTTTTACCATATCTATATCTATCTATAATATATATATATATATATATATATATATATATATATATATATATATATATATATATATATATATATATATATATATACATACACAGTATACTGATACATACATTAGTGCACAAGTTCCAAACATGACATGACATATCAAAAGGCAGGTTAAGGTGAATAACTTAAAATATTTCTTAGATCAAACAAGCCAAATTAACATAGAAATTAAAAAAGGAAAAAATTCAAATGCTGTAAAAAGTAAGAGATAAAAAACATGGTGTAATAATTATAACGGTGTTATATCTCACAAAGCCATCCCACACACCATGTACACAAGGCAGTGCAGGCCTTTCTGACAAAGCCATCCCACACACCATGCACACAAGGCAGTGCAGACCTTTCTGACAAAGCCATCCAACACACCATGCACACAAGGCAGTGCAAGCCTTTCAGACAAAGCCATCCAACACACCATGCACACAAGGCAGTACAGGCCTTTCTGACAAAGCCATCCAACACACCATGCACAAAAGGCAGTGCAGGCCTTTATGACAAAGCCATCCCACACACCATCCACACAAGGCAGTGCAGGCCTTTCAGACAAAGCCATCCCACACACCATCCACACAAGGCAGTGCAGGCCTTTCAGACAAAGCCATCCAACACACCATGTACACAAGGCAGTGCAAGCCTTTCTGACAAAGCCATCCCACACACCATGCACACAACACAAAATATTAAGTATTCTAGACCCAAAAGCCACCAATGCACGGCAAATCAAAATATACGTTACCATTGCAGGAAAACTGAAACTTTGTAATTGTTGCCTAGAAATAGAAGAAAATAAAATTCCGAGATTAATCAAACTATAAAGAAAATAATAGAAACAAAAAATACTAATGTAATACCTTTAAAAGTTTCCTATTTTTCCTTTGGGACCTCTGTAACGGTTCCCTATTTCTCCATTTTAAAGTATAAAAATTTTTTAGTCTTACATATATAAGGTGAATGGTACTGACTAGTTGGGTGGAACACAATTGTAAGGGCATCTTGAATTTATGCTTGTTTAAACGTGATATTAAATTTTGGGAAATTTTACTACCTAACATGGCTTTATCAATATTACATCTTACAATTGACTCTACTTCTTCGAAATACTGCAAACAGGAATCTGAAGAAATAGTTAGTCCCCCAAATGGGGACTCAGAGTTTTCTTCTGTTTTGAAATAACAAAAAGTTTTAGTAAGATCTAAATCCTGTTTGCTGTCTAATAAATGTGTTCTGCAAATTTCACAATTATGAGCTTTTAAAATTTTTTTGCAAGTCCAACCAACTACATACATCAGACCATTCACCTCTGCCAATGGCAAATTATCTGTAAAAAAAATCATCATCATCAGATTCTATATCATAAGAGGAGGAAGGGAAATCTGATTCACAATTTGAGGTTATGTCTTCGAAATGTGACTCATCTATTTCACAGTTGCCAGAAAATGGAGGCTGAAAGAGATTATTATTTACCACTGACTTAAGAGTTTTCATGAAATTATATGCATTTGAGTGGTCACAGTTTCCAACTCTAATCCTCAATTTGCCAAACAAATTTTTCAGACAGTCCTGGTTCAGTCTTCGTGTGAGAAGGTAATTCACTTCATAGCTCTGGAGATCTTGCCAGAGAGCTCGAAGTGATGCTAGATTGATGAGCCAGCCTTCTAGACAGTGAATGTGTACATTGCAATAGTTTTTTCAATGAATTCCATGTGACATGAATTGGCTTTAATAGCTGTAAGAAATTTTTTGTAATGATATCGTTGATTACTATTAAAACAATCAAACAATTTATCAACCTCATATACAAAATCTGCTGTATGGGAAACTGCATGTGGCAGCGAGCCTGCAACGGAATGCGTCAACATGCCTGCTGCCACAGTTCTACTCATCACCTGGGTAGCAAGATTCACCCGCATTTTTGAAAAGCCGTCCACACACATGTGCCTTTTGGTCAATTTTGGAGCAAGTCTAAGTTTCATATCATGATCTTTGGCAAAAAATTGTTTTATATGATCCCATGAAATTATTTTTCCCCCAATCTTTATATTATACTTTAAAAGTGTTTCTTAGGCTTTTCAAAAGATGAGGAGGATCAAAAAAGAAATTTACCTTCTCATCATTGACTTCAAAAGAAGGATTTTCTGGCGTCATGCTAAGTGTCCGAAACAGAGAACGATGCACACCTTCTTGGTCACAGACTGTGAACATTACTTTCATCCCCGTTTCTTGAATTTTTTTAATTGAAGCATCATACAACTCTTTAATTTTGCAAGTGTTAATCCCACCCGAGTAAAAGAAGAACCCAAGAACCATTTTCCATTTATTTATAAGCCCCTTAACCATAAAAACAAGTGCATGGTTTGCCATTTTGAGACTGTTGCCATGTTCTCCAAAATCCTCTCTTCCAATGATGGAGTCAGAGGCCTTGTCATAATGAAGGGACTCCTTAATGCTCATTGCATCAAATACAATGCCACATAGAGTCTCTTCCTTTGGCGAGGTCTCTGCCCTTTTTTTCAGGATTGCCAGAGCAGGCTTGCTCCAGCCAGTACTTAGGGGAATTTTTCTTAACCATGAATGCAATGATGAAGCTAAAGGCAGATGAAAAATTGACCTTAGAAATCTGTAAGCTTTAGGACTGTGATGGTACATGGCTAAAGCAAATCTCCTCTCTTCCACCCCATACCTTACGCCTGTCTTACTTTTTACAGCATTCAAAATCTGCCTTTTGAAAAAATGGTACACAGGGCCTTGCATATAAGCAGCTGTTGGGGGGTACGCACCAGGTCTTTCCTCATTTGTCGATTTTGTTTACGAAGTCTTGAAACATGATTTTGCAGAAGTTTAACTGCTTTGCCTGTTGGGAAAAAATATTTTATCAAAACTATATTCACCTAAAAAGTTGTTACTGTCCCCTTCCAAGGACATTTAATACTTAGCGGTTGACTATGGCAGAATATTGGCTACATTTCCCTGTTCTAGCAATACCTTACTGTGTGGTTAAGGCCATTCCTGTAATTTCTGTCCTACATAACCGTTGCACTTAAACTTCAATCATGTAATCTCTATACAAACTCACCCTCATTACATCAAACTTCCTCAATGTAACACACTTCCCCTAATCACTCCATTCCCTTTAAAGTTGCACCCTTGCAAAAGTTCTCATCCAAATTCTAATTGCACTCTCTATACAACACACTCTTCTTACGTAACCATAGATATCATCATTATTGATGCCACTCTTGCTTCACATTTCTCTCATTCATAACCCTTTACAGTGTCACAATGACATGACTTCTTTTAACTGCTCTCTCTTATTTTACCTTCTACGCCTGGCTGCTTAAACAAAGTTATTTAGGCCCCTTTCACACATATCAACTTTTCACCGTGCGTCGTCTACGGCACGACGTCATGCTCTCAAACAACCTTGGGTGTCTATGGACGCTTTCACACATCACGACCGTCGTTGTCACCACGGCGCCCATTTGATGCCGGTCCCACGAAGCCCCGTGGATTGTGTGAAATGTACATGGCACGCTATGGACGCGTTCACACTTGTCAACCTTTCGTCGTCTCGACAGCGATGTAACTATTTATGAAATTTAAATCCATAGTAACACATGCTACACATATTATTAGAATGCAATTAATTGTTAAAAAGTAGTATTAAGACAATGCACTTGGTATATAAAGAGGTTTGGTGCACTCAAACCATAACTAACATCTATTCTTATTTTATGTATCCTGCAAACACTATCAAACATATTCACACAATCACTATAATCACTTACAATAAAAAAAAATATCATGGGCAAACAATTATAATTAGCATCTGTTTTACATCAGTACAATATCAATGCGAGTCCAACCAAAATTAGGCTGGGGTTACACATACGTGGTTCAGCGATACGTTTCACTGCAGATTGAATGTTGACGGTTCAATGCAGAGCATAACGAACTTTCCTGAACTGCCATGTGCGGTTTTGTTACGCAGAGAAACATTTTAAATACAGACGTTATATGGTCTACTTAGAGTTGGGTTTCGGATAAAGGCGTTCCAATTGTGGATCTGTTACTGATAGCTGCGTTTTATTTACGGAACTGTTATGGAAAATACGGAACACATATGGAGTGATTAAGGAGCCACTACTGAACGTTCACAGACAGATTGTGTTGTTTGTGCCACATATATAAAAGGCATCCTCCAACGTTCCCACCAGTGCAGTCAGGGATACCAAGCAGTCAATGTATCGCTGAACCACGTATGTGTGATCCCACTTCAAGTATTATCAGGTATATTATAGTATAGGCCGTAATCCAAAATTACAACCTAATATATAAAATAAATAGAGTAAATTATTTAATAACTTACGTTTCTTGTAAGACTTCGGTGTGAGGGTGTGAGGATGACCTTGTGTGAGGGTGACCTTGTGTGAGGGTGTGAGGGTGGCCTGATGCTGCCCGTCAGATGCAGAATATTCTGTAAAAATTACATATATTACTTATTGTGTCACCTGTTTTCACGGTATAATGCATTTTCATATCCATTACATTTTTTTATTGAATGCTAGTCAATACTGTTGTATGAGTTCTATCTTTTTTAACACAAGATAAAAGTCTTACTTTTGGCTTCCCTTCCCCTCCACTCAAAACAAAATGAAAGTAATAATCAAGAAGTTCAAGACAATACTTTTACATTTGTATTAATTTCAATTTACATTTTTATGGTAACTTCTATCTCTAGTGTGTAGTGAATCACACACACAACAAACAGAAACAAACGACAGAAGAAATATTACAAACATACAAACATTCATGATACTAAATGTTGTACCTTGTATGCACATGAACCGTGAAGGCAATGGTTCTGTACCTAGAGTATTTGCACCCCTCAACGAGGTAGACAGGCTCGTAGGGGATGCAGTTATGCTGCCATTATCCATGGCTCTTTGGTAATGAGGCACTCTGGTTATCTTGAGAGAACGAAGAGTGAACATTTTGTGAAGCAGGTGTATGTGTGTGAAATTGAGGGTCATAGGAGTAGAGTAATGACAGTTGTAAGATGGGAAGATAGAGAAAGATTGGCTCAGTAATGTCAAAATCAAAAGTGATGGGTGAGTTCTTACCTGCACCATGATGCAAGTGAATGGTCTCCTTCACCTGAGTGGAAGTGTGGATGGCAGACGGTGAAGGAGGATTTTCATGGTTGTCTGAAGAGATGGAAATGACACACACTTCAGTGTCATTCCACTCTGCAATATTGATATCATATTAGAAGGAGGAATCTAATTGCTGGGGATCAATGGCAATACAATAGACATATAGTTAAAGAAATACAAATAAATGATACTACTAATAATTGTATAACCATACCAACACTGACATAAGGGATTGAGATGTACATGTGGAATGAGGGCTTAAAATTAAGGATACACAAAAGTAAGAATGCAAATGCAATCATGAAAAGATATGAGTTAGATGACATTATCCATGAAGGGAATCTGGAAGAAAGGGATTTAGACTGCAAGAGTTGTGGACATTGAATGTAACACAACAATGGATGAAAGTTATATGAGAGGACTGTGTTAGCTGTAAGGATAAGATTAAAACATTAATGAGACTGTGTATGACAATTATGTAAAGTGGTAATCGAGGTTGTTTGACACATGGTGATAATAAATTAGAAATAGCTTATTAAGAGTCTACATGAGGGTATCTAACAGTTAAGTGGATCAAAGGAGTAAATGGTCCTTGAAGGGATAGATGACAGGCCTGGCTTACACCCTTATACCAAGCACTATTTCAATGCTGAGATAAACAAACACTTGTGTGACGTGGTCAACTGTATGAGGGAAGTACCTAGACTCCTAGAGGGTAATGATGCTTCAGAGTTATAGACACACAAATACAACATTGTAAGAGTAGCATGTGTGGAGAGAAGTAAGTTTCACTCACTGGAACTACTTGGAGGGACTTCTCAGAAACAGACTTAAACAAATAAATATATTATTGTTATGAAAAAAAAATGCCTCTGAATATAACATATAATTATAAATTACTACATCCCTGAAAAAGTTACTATTGGTATCATTGGTGTTTTTTCATGAATGGTAAAAGTATAAATAATATTTGTTTCATGAAGTGAAGGATCAACGCACTATATTCAAATACAGAGTTTTACTGGTCTGTCTTGTGTTTAAAAACGTTATTTTAACTTATTGTGCTGAGTGAACATTTGTAGGATTGTAGTTGTAATGGCAGGAAATACATGTAACAGATAAGTACACTCATTACAGCTAATCTGCACCAAGATCTACACTAGGTGTAGTGTCCTCCAGGTGACTTGGAGCACACCAGATGGAGGGTTCAGGGCTAGGTACATCTTGGTGGTCCATCTCTTCAGACATCATTTTTCCAAAGTTGGTGCTATCCGAATCTGTAAATGTTAAGGTGACATGAGACAAACATCAAAGTACATGTCACGTATATTCCATTGTGATATTAATACAAGGTAAATACAGCACATGTGACATTAACAACGGGTTATACATGGGGTGGCAAACATGCTGCTTTGTTCTGCAAACTCACCTAATATAGGCTACCAAAGATAAGAATGAAGTGCAAAGTATAGTATTCATGTCTTTCTATAATTTAATAAATTGTCTTTCTTAAATATTTAAATATTAACTTACTATAATCAAGAGTCTCCACTTGAGAATGTTGGGCAGTATGTGGAAGATCTATTGTGCCACTTGCATCATGGCATTCTGCAGAAAGTAAGGGTTTAATAATATTCATATGAGGTTTGCAATAATGCTGTTTAGGAACTATAACTTATACAGTAATAATTTACAATAATTAAATAAGTTTCACTGAAAAAGAGAAGAAAACTGTCATCGACTAACAGACATATGTGTTTATATATATATGAAATAAAAACATTTAACTCATATTTTACCCATCTTCGTTGGAAGTTCTTGTTGAACACAGCCATCTGTAAGAAAACAACAATAATATAAACTAATCACAGAATGTACATTTACAAAAATAATATACATTAATAATTTTTTTAATCAATCTGACAAAAAAAAAAATTGCATTAAGGAATTTCCTTGAACGCAAAAAAAACAACTAAATAAATAAATTTAAGGCAGATTTCCCTGATAAGTATAGGAACTTGTAATGGACTGAAAGATGATAGTGACAAGTTTTTATGTCAGTTGTACAACTGACATAAAAACCGTACAACTATAGATACGGTGACACGAGTGTAGCTCAGACCCTGTAGACTACAACTAGATAAATACAACTATAGGTAATACATATGTACCGTTTCGGTATAAACTCTACCTTCTTATCTACTACTTTCTATCTACTTTCTATGCTGCCACCACGACACCACTTGGGTATCGACACTATTGCTACTACTACCACTTGGCCCTCCACCACCGAGGTTGAGATATGAACAGAAAACGAATATAGTAAAATAATGGACAACTTTAATGATAAATAAATAAATAAAGTACTCGCTATATCCGTGGTGGTTCTCTTACAAGTGCTTATCCACCCTTTGCGACACAAACATAAACAAATACATTAACACAAAAATTCCTATTCTATCCTACCTAATTATCCGTGAGGGAACTGATGGAAAACGACCAAAATACACTCACGCCACAAATACTGTTTGAGAGTCACTTCCGTCTTGCCGTCGTCCTTGGCGAGAGGAAACTCCACATGCAGCCTTAGTCAAACCACAACCGAAAGACAGTCTTTTGCTGGTCCTCTCGGCAGCTGTATCCGGGAGGACAATTTAATGTTAGATATTAATCTTAATGTTTTTTCAATAGTGTGGCAAGGCTTTTAGGAACACTAGGCTTACCTGTCTGGAGCGGGGTCACGAAACACTAGTGACTGACTTTCCTTTTTTTTTTTTTTTTTTTTTTTTTTTTTTTTTTTTTTTTTTTTTTTTTTTTTTTTGCCATCAGCCATGGCATTGGCTATTAGGCCATATAAATTAAATTTTGAACAATTTTTTTTTTTTTTTGTATTATTTTATTATATTTATTTTTTATTTATTTATCAATTTATTTATTTTTATTTATTTTTTTTTTTTTCCCTTTAATTTATTTACATGTTTGTTTGTTTGTTTGATTTTTTTTTTTTTTTTTTTTATTTTATCCATTTTATATTTGTACATAGAAAAAAAAAAAATATATATTCATACAATTCCAGTCACGCATCATGCATACACATTCATACTTGGGAGCCTGAACCTATGGCAAAAACTAAAGTCATTAGTCAGGGAAAGTAGGGGACAAAAATGATACATACATATAATGGGGGAGGATACGTACGAATACGTATTTACAATAAATTTGGGGATAAGTGCATAACATCCACGCTAGACACATAATCATTCATTCAAAACATATTCATAATAAAGAAATTGCAGTATATACAAAGTGTCAATAATAAAAAGGAAAAGCATTGAAATATACAAGTAAGTCATAACTCTTTGATTAAGTTGGTCTCGGCCAGGAAAATCATCAGGTTATCGACCACATCCAGATGCTGGTCACCCAGAAGGGTGGTCTGCGTCATCGGAAGGCGGCGGGCCTCACAGCAAGCTGCGAGGGACCGTCGCGCCTCCCGATAACGCACACAGTGAAGCAGGATGTGGTCGATAGAGAGGGTAGTGTGACAGGTGATGCATTGGGGTGGGAAGGCGTGGGCGATGTAGGGGAGCATGTGGGTGGGTAGGGTGCAGCCCATCCTGAGGCGTCCGAGGACTATCTCCTGACGCCTTGTGGGGCGGTTGGAGGAAGCCCACTCGCCTAGGATGGGTTTTACTGTGGGAAGATGGAGGTTGTCCCAGTGACTTTGCCACAGGAGGTAAACTGATGATTTTGCAGCCGAGAGACATGACTGCAGATCGCGACGGAGGTTCCACGCTCCCTCGAGCTCTGCAGCGGACCTAGCCAGCATGTCAGCCTGCTCATTCCCGTAAATACGCGAATGACCAGGCACCCAAAACAAAGAGAAAGACTTACGGCGTGAATTTAACTTATTAATGATGTTGCCTTGGATTTCATTGGCATCCGTGCGCCCTGACTCTATCGCCTGAAGGGCTGACATAGAGTCCGTGAAAATGACAATTACGTTATGATTTGAATTTAGTGCATAATCTATGGCTTTATCAATTGCAAAAAGTTCTGAGGAAAAAACCGATGTATGGGAAAGTAGACGGAACCTGAGGGCACATTCACGCGACCAAACACTAGCACCCACACATTCATTCGACTTGGAGCCGTCAGTGTACAGGTGGAGCGTGGGAGGGAGGCTAGCGACGAGAGCCCGGAAGTGATATCCTATCTCCACCTCGGTCATGGCAGGCTTGTGCTTGGGTAGCCATTTTGTAATGGTGTTGGCTTTAGGCTCCCAAGGGGCTTTTGTTGGTAGCACAAGCTGGTCAACACCGTCAAGGTCCACTTCACACTTCTGGCATAAAGTGTGAAGGCGGACCGCTAGTGGACGGTGTCGACCAGTGTGGAGATGGTGATGCTGCTTAATTGCAGTAGCTGCCATGAGACCGAGTGGAGTCTTCCGGGCCGTTGACAGGCCGTATGCCAGTAATAGGCCGTCCCGTCGCATACTTAGTGGTGATATATTGGCCTCAACCTCCAAACGCCCCACGCGTGTACACCGTAGGGCTCCAAGACACATTTGCAGACATGCATTCTGAAATACATCCAGCCTCCTCAGTGTTGCGTCCGACGCAGACCCATACACCGGTGAGCCATAGTCTAAGTGAGAACGAATTAAGGACTTGTACACCATTAATAAAGATTTTCTGTCTGCTCCCCAAGAAGTACCTGATAGGTATTTTAGGACATTGACTTTTTTATGGCAACGAACTAGTAAATTATTTATGTGTGTTTTCCAATTGAGTCTGCTGTCAAAATGCAGACCCAAGAACTTAACTGAGTTTTGAAACGGTATCGGCTGACCTTGAAGAGAAATATGCAAAGCGGGAATTTTACGTTGAGTGAAAACTACACCGATACACTTTGGAACAGAAAACTTAAATCCCCACAGAGAGGCCCACTGTTGGACGGAGTCAAGAGCAATTTGAATCCGTCCAGCCGAGAACTGCGCATTTGGCGACGAATGCCATAACGCACAGTCGTCAGCATAGAGCGAGTATTTAAGATTTCTTGGGACAGGAGTTGATGACAGAATATCATTAATCATAACACAAAATAATGTAGGACTAAGAACACTACCCTGTGGCACCCCATTTTCCTGGACATAAATGTCCGAGAATACGTTACCGGGAAGCTTGACAGAGAAAGTTCTGTCCTGTAAGAAATTATCAACAAAAATGGGCAAGTTACCTCTTAAACCGCGAGCATGGAGTTTCATGAGGATACCGTATCGCCATGTCATGTCGAAGGCTTTGTGAATGTCCAAGAACACTCCTATCATGAATTCTTTTTTGGCGAAAGCCTCTGAAATGCAATGCTCCAGGTGCATTAAATGGTCCATCGTGCTTCGGTATTTACGAAAACTCGATTGTTGACCACTTAACACACCTTTTGCTTCTAAAACAAAAAATAGCCTTTTGTTAATCATGCATTCCATGACTTTACAGAGACAGCTCGTGAGCGCAATAGGGCGAAACGCACTGGGGTCCGTAAGGCGACCAGTCTTTTTGGGTATTGGGATAACGTGAGCAAAGTGCCAAGATTGGGGGAAGGTGTGAGTGGTCCAGATTCTATTATAAAGGGAGAGTAATTTAGAAAGTGAACTAGGGCCGAGATGTTGGAGCATGCTGTATGATATTTGATCTGGACCAGGACTGGAGCCTTTACAGGATTTCAGGGCAAGGAGGAGTTCATCCGGCGTAAACTCTGAGTTGTAATCAGTGTTTACGCCTCCTGTGGCAAAGTTTGGGACTGTTTGTTCTGCTGCCTCCTTCCGGGGAAGGAAGGCAGGGTGGAACGAGGCGGAGCTACTCGCCTGTTCAAATTGCCGGGCTAAGGTGTTGACAATAGCTGGGGGGGGTGTCTGTCACATCCCCGTTGGTGATGAGTGTGGTTATCGGAGTGGTTGTTTTTTTCCCGCTAAGGACATGGACTGTGTTCCATACCTGTCCTAGCGGGGTTGTACGGCTTACTGATGACGTGAACTCTCTGAAAGAGCCCCTCTTAGCTTGAAGGATGACTTTCCTTGCCTGAGCCCTTGCCTTTTTATAGGCTATGAAATTATCTTGACTGGGCTGCTGGCTGAGATACCTGTATCGCCTATTACGCTCACGAAGTGCTTGTCGGCAATCCGTTGTCCACCATGGAACTCCATGCTTTGTGTGAATTGTAGAAGTTTTCGGAATACATGCCTCAGCGGCGTGTAAAATGGATTGTGTTGCGTTGCTAACCATTGTGTCAGTGTCCTCGCCAGATACATCCATATCGGCGATCACACGGAAGGTTGCCCAATCTGCTTTCTTAAAATTAAATTTAGGTGGAGGAGGGATAGTGGCAACGTCGCGTGCGTAAGAAATGCAGATTGGTAGGTGGTCACTTCCGTGTGCGTCGTCGCTGACCTCCCAAGAGAAGTCAGAGAACATATTTGGCGAGGCCAATGACAAGTCAATGGCAGTCGCGTTACCTGTCCGATCGTCCTGACTTTCCGCCCAGACCGGTATATATATATATCCTCAGTTCCAGTGACGTCACGCGTTTTTCCCATCATCCCCTCTATCTAGTGGTACCTACTCTAACAATAACAAGGTATGTAACGAGTGTCGAGAATACGAGGATTTACCGGCGATTCCGCAAAGGAATCACCGTAATGATAGTTGGCCCGTTGTACTCGGTACACATGCACACACAAATGGCAAAGGATGTGTGTGCAGATGGTCCCCTTGTACGTCCAAAGCTTGAAATGATCGGTGCCAGGTGTGGAGATGATAGTAAATTGTTTTTAGTATTGAGTCTCGATAACTTACCTGGGGGAATTGGAGTCGCACCACCGAGCAGGTATCCTTTGCAGCCATTCCATTTTGACTCAAAATGGTCCCCGCAGATGACTTGTCTCTGCTTTTCATACACGATGTTCAGTGTTTTGAGCCACTGCATTCGTCTGCAATTAATGCCCATTTTAGAATTATAACCAATCAGACATAGATGTATGCAGAGTATTACATTGCTGGGATATGTACTACATGCAGCCTGAAAATATGTAACTGTAATAATAAACCTATTATTTCAAACTAGATAAATGCATTGTACGCAGAGATCAAATATTTTCGTGAACTTTTTATTGAACTAATAGCTGTTCCGCAACGATATAGCACTTAAATATTTGTATATAGCTTCGTGGTAACATATAACAGTTTTCCTCAAACAAATTGTAGTTTTACATTCAGTTAGAAGGTCATAAAATGTTGGTTGAAATTTTTATATTCAAATTTGGGTGATCTTAAAAATGTTCATCTTATTTTAAGTCTTATTTTACGATTCATACATTTTCAACTCATTTTACATATCACTACCCATTCTTGCATACCTTCTGGTATCCTTGGGAAACACATGAAGCCTCAATTGGGGGTGAGTCTTCTTATTTTTGCCACAAACACAGCAAGATCTCCAGTCAGGCCTTGGCGACATTTTGAGTTTGAAGATCCAACTGTGGTGGGGCGGCCGTAGCTCCGCCCACTCAAGGTTTGTTTTGATTGACGGCAGCGCCATCTGAGAGGATACAGCTGCAAAAAAAACCTTCCTCGACAATCTGCATTGGATTAGCATATCCTTCTGTAAATGATCCTTGATATCTAGGCATACCTCACCTGTGACATCAAGATCTAAATCAAGATCATGGTATGAAGATCAATCAAGATCAAGATTAAAACGTCTGTCTCTGGAAAGGCGGCAGGCCCAGATGAGATACCGTATGCAATGTATAAGAATGGGGGTGAGACGATGATTGAGGGAATGACTGACCTCTTTAACCGTGTGTGGAGGGAAGAGAAGGTGCCGAAGAAGTGGAATGAATGTAGAGTGACTCTGTTGCATAAAGGAGGGCATAAAAGTAAGGAGTTAAAGAATTATAGGCCAATTGCCCTAACGAATACAGTAGGAAAGATTTTCAGTGCAGTGATGAATGAAAGCTTGTGTGAGTGGATTGAGAGAACTAGGGTGTTAGGTGAAGAACAGAATGTTTTTTGTACAGGTAGGAGAGCAGAGGACAATATTTTTGTGGTAAATGAGATGGTTGAAAGGAAAAAGAATGAAGGAGGGAAGCTCTACCTTGGGTTTTTAGATATTGAAAAAGCTTATGATAGGGTGAGTAGAGAGATGTTGTGTAAAGTTTTGGAAAAGATTGGTTTGAGTGAAAAGATAGTGAACATAGTTAGAAGTATGTATGTGGACACTAGAGCAAAATACAGACTAGGGAATATAGAAACAGAATGGGTGAAGAGTGAGAGAGGTATTAGGCAAGGATATATTCTGTCTCCAACCTTGTTTAGTTTGTACACGGAAGAATTAGCAGTTAGAATGAGAAGAATGAATGCAAGAGTGAAAGTGGGTACTGATAGATTATGCTTGTTGTTGTATGCCGATGATGTGGTTGTTATGAGTGAGTGCGGATGAGCTCCAGAGTCTGTTAGATGTTGTAGGTCAGTATGGCAGAGACTTTGGGGTTAGGTTTAGCAGTGAAAAAAGTAAAGTGATGATTGTGAATAGATCACGGGATGAGGAAACCAGTACATGGAGACTGGGAGAGAATGAGCTAGAGCAGACGTGTGAGTACAAGTATCTCGGGGTGTGTATGAGTGCAGACGGTTGTGAAAAAATGAAGCATGAAAAGATAAGTCTGCTGAATCAGTGGGTTGGTCGAATGGGGAGTGCAGCAAGGATGAGGGCCTGCAAGTATGATGTGTTGCGAGAAGTGTGGAAGAGTGTGGCTGTGCTGAGTGTTATGTATGGCATAAATGTGGTTGCATGGAATGAAAGTGAAATAGAGAAGTTAGATGTAGGACAGAATAGAGTGGCGAGAATGGCACTGAATGCACCTAGGTATGCAGCCATAGAGGCACTGAGAGGTGACATGGGATGGAGCACGTTTAGGGAAAGACAGATGAAAGCGACTCTTAGATACAAAGTTAGACTTGAACGAATGGAAGATACAAGACTGGCACGGAAGGTGTATTTGTGGAATGAAAGGAACAGTAGATGGATGAAGAGATGCATGAGGATGGTAAACAGGAGTAACATGCAAATTATATGGACATATGGACCGAGTGAGGGAAGACAGGACGAGTATGAGTGGAGAATGTCGCATGAAAGCAGGGAGGGGAATGAGTTGGATGTGAGGAAGTGAGAAAAAGTGATAGACCAAGAGGTGAAACGTGTAGGACTGAGTAAATGGAGGAATGAGATGGAGAGAAAGAACACTTTGGAATGGTACAAGGAGAAAGAGACACCAGCGTATGAAAGGTGGTATGATGGAAGCCTGGGTAGCGATCTTCTCTTCCGAGCCAGGGCACAGTATATGGATGTGAATGTAAGAAACTATAGATGGTCTGAGTCAGGCAGCAAGGTGTGCCAGATGTGTGACATGGGGGAGGACGAGACGGTGGAGCATGTGTTGCTGGAGTGTGACAAGTATAACAGAGAGAGAATGGACATGATGAGGATAGTTCTGAGTGAGATGGGATGTGAAATTAATGTATTGGTTGAAAGGACTGGCAGGGAATGGATGGTGTTGTTGTTAGGTCTGTGTGGGGACACCACGGCACGAATGATTGATGCCGTGAAAATGTTTCTGGAGAAAATGTGGAATGTGAGGATTGGTCAGTAGTCTTGTATGTATGCTGATATATGAGGTTATGTGTGTTTTTCTTTCTTTTTTCTTTTTGCCTTCCCTTTTTTCTCTTTACAGGAGCAGCCGTTTCAAAGGCCTGGCCTGTAAACACAGGCCACCTGTAACATCAAGATCAAGATCATGTCATCTGATCTGATTTGGCACTTACTTCTGTGGGTCCATATTTAACCTGCATTGCCTGTGTCTATCCTCTGACCACACACTGCCACTGGTGCAGGAACGTCCAGGAGACCATTAAACATTACTTGCTGCACTGAAGTGTCCGCATTCCCACTCAACTGGTTACCCATTCCTCACCACGACCACTCATCGCCCGTTTCGCTTGCGCCTTGAAGAAAATAGACAAGCTACCAAACCTGTGACAGCCTTACAGGACTTCACCAGGATTCATGTAATCGCCGCAGCTATAGAAACACAACAACAAAGAAAAACTAATCCAAGACCAAGAAGCACTAGGAAAACAATAACTTGTATGTAAGTTGCCTTGAATATTTTGGTAAATTTCGTTAAAATTTTACATTTTCACCATAATGACGTCTGTTTACAAAATAACATGGCGTCTGGACCTCGTCCAACTTCCTACTTTTGGTCATAGAAAACATTTGATAGTTTCTATATTAATATAACCTAACCTAACTTAAACAAATCTTAATCTACATTGACAAATAACAGAATATTGGATAAAAGTGCAGAATAAGGCCTTCTGCCCTTTCTTTTTTCTCCTTCCCAATCTTTTCTGTGAGACCATCGCTTCGAAAAGTAAAGTTTAGTTTGGCTTTAACAATGTTCGGTAAAAGTGCAGAATAAGGCCATCTGCCCTATTTTTTTTCTCCCTCCTTACATACTATACATACTTCACAACTGTGAAGATTTCAGGCGGGGGGCACCATTATTTACCTCGCAAAATGCTTTTGGTTAGGTTAGGTTAGGTTAGTTTGGTTAGGTTAGGTTAAGTTATGGTTAGGTTAAGGTTGTTAGGTTATGTTACGGTTATGTTATGGTTAGGTTAAGTTAGGTTAGGTTCGGTTCAGTTAGGCTCGGTTATATAAGATTTTTACATTTTATTACCCAAATCCAGAAAAAAAAATAAAGGTTGAGAACCCTAACTTTTGGGTAATAAAATATAAACATTTTACATAACCGAACCTAACAGAACCGAACCTAATCTAACGTAAACTAACCATAACATAACCGTAACCTAATCTAACAACCTTAACCTAACCATAACTTAACATAACCTAACCAACCTAACATAACTTCAAAGACGTTTTGCGTAGTAATTAATGGTGATCTCCGCCTGAAAACTTCATATATGTGTTGAGTACACTATGTATATTATGTAAGGAAGGAGAAAACAAGAAAGGGCAGAAGGCCTTATTCTGCACCTTTACTGAACATTGTTAAAACCAAACTAAACTATACTTTTCGAAGAGACGGTCTCACAGAAAAGATTGAATATCTCACAAACTAAGAATTTGCGACGGAAATGTAATTAGGAAAACCTCAAAATGCATCAGATAATACAAAAATACAATCCTGAATTCTCAAGGGCATTCTGGTGAAGATGTAAAATAATACCTTTAATTCTTACCAGCTCTATCTCAGCTTCAGCGAACTTGGTAAAAATTCGTTTCTTGAACCACTCACTGCTTTGGACAAAACAATTTTTTTTCTGATAGATTTTGATGTGTTTTGAATTAATCTGATGTTTGTTTGTCATGCCATGCAGCCAATTTTTTTTCCTCCATCAATAAGTGTAAGATAAAGATTGCCACAAAAAAGTCAGAATAACTCTAAATCATCATATCAATAAAAAAAAAAGAAGCTTTGTTAACATAACCTTTCCAGAGCAGCAATAAAACAAGCCTAATCAAACCTAACCCAACCTAACCAAACCTAATCTAATCCAACCTAAACTAATCTAACCAAACCAAACTAAACCTAACGAAATCCATCCTAACCTAACCAAACCTAGTCTAACATAAACTAACCAAATCAAATCTTAGCTGCTACAAGTAGATCAGAGCTTAAAAAATTGAGCCAAACTTACTTTATGCAGAATGAGGTTAACTGCCTCCAACTCTTGAGCAATGAAAATTACACACTATAGAGGGTTTGCATGCCTACATTATTGTACTTCCGGTCTGCCACATTGGAGCACAACTTGTTGACAACGTCGTCTAAAGATTCTTACCAAGAAAAGATTTGCTTTTTGCAGGGTCAGGATCAATACAATTTAAAGAATAATGATTTTAAAACTGAGATTAAACTTCCATCTATTGAATTTGGTGATATATTTAACTTTTTAGTAGTTCAAACCAGCTTTTATACGGGAAAATGGTAAAATTTTACGTCTTCACCAGAATACACCTGGATATAAATAACACGCTTCGTAGAAATTTTGATCCAGTTCTAATCATTTTGACATGAATTTTTGTTGCAAATATATATATGATAAGATATCCTCATCACTCAACAAGTGTGGTGACATGTGTGAATGCAGAGTTCTTGGCTGGGGAAGATGAAATACAGTGATTTACCCTAAAAATAAGGTGCCAGAATCACTAACATAACCTAATAATTACTTTATGATGAATGCACAATGCACTGACGGTCACAAAAAAAGAAAAGAAAAAAGGGCGTCTGCAGCTAGCCCAACCCCCTATTGTTGGTCCCCAAAAATATTTGCTATTTTCTAAATTAACATAACATAAAGCCCCTGTCCCATTGACGCCCCGTAAAGGTCAAATCACACCGAACTCGGTTAGTACGGTACGTCCACAGAAAAATTTGTTGGTGGCTACCATGCGCACATCGCACTACACTGGCATACACCGGGTAGCTGCCAAAAAAATTATTGTCGACAATAACTTTTTC
Organism: Cancer borealis; assembly: GCA_036785275.1. Classification (NCBI taxonomy): domain Eukaryota; kingdom Metazoa; phylum Arthropoda; class Malacostraca; order Decapoda; family Cancridae; genus Cancer; species Cancer borealis. Next base: position 59,879 of record JAXIVD010000344.1, on the reverse strand, counting down.
CTCAAGCTGCCTGGTAAAATTTAGTTCCTGCTTGACTGTCGTTACACCATACTAAGTGTGTCGTCACTGTGTTTCTGCTGGGCAAGCACCATGCACGTACCGGCTTTTTCTGGGTGCCTATCGGCTTTGACCGGGTCAAATTTTTCACCCTGGTGTCCTTGGAAATGGTAACTTACACACAGAACGGTTCTTGATTTATTCGCCTATGTTACTCAGTAATATCTTTAAGCCTTCAAAATGACGGATATTAACTTGTGCATCTCATAAACAAGAGAAAAAATTAACTATTCAAGATGCAGTGTAAGTCTTATCTGCATGAAAAGTATATATTTGTTTTTCTTAAAGAATCGTTATTGCAATCCCTATAGCTTTAGCAGCGGTGATTACATAGGTTTCATTCAGATACAGTGTGGCTCTGCCAACTTCATTGCAATGTCATTTGGTTTGCCTAGAAAAAGACAAGGCAAGGTTTCCTGCGCATTGATAGCTCACAAAACCTAGTCATGTGCAAAATTATCATTTATGAATAAATTTTCTTATGAATTTCTTATTTATGAATGAATTTTCTTATAATCTTGTGTTTCAGTCACCGATTCATCTATTTCGTTCAGGAAGAGCAATGTATTAATTTTAGATATACAGCTAACATACCTTCATTTCTACACAATCTCCTGTTAAAATGTCTGGTGTAAGAAAAGTTCCCACTTAACAATTTTGTAAATATTTTGTTACCATCCTTTTTGCTCTCAAATGAATCCACATTCCTTGTAAGCTTTCCCATTTTATTCTGGTTCATTCATTGCAAAAATTTTTTTTATTAGATCGACAAATACGGTTGGGGAAGGGAAAAATAATTGACGTCATGGACTGTTAGTAGTTACCCAGAGTTCATCATAGTTTTCACCACCTCTACCAAGCATTCCATCACTGTGCTATCTCCCATCAGCTATCCATAAAGTTGTTATACACATCTCAACCGTTGCTACGATTACTTTTCTGAACATATAATTCACATATATTTGATACAACAGTGTAAATAAAGTGTAAGTAATGGCATCATAAAACGGCAACACTGGGCCTAGCTCAACGTGCTGTGATCGGTTCTAATTTATTAGAATCAATTACTTTATTCCTGAAGGAGAAGGTCTCATAGAAAACATTGAATATCTCAGAAACTAGGAATTTGTGACGGAAATGTAATTAAGAAATCCTTCTTAGAATGCATCTGATAATGTTAAAATACAACTCTGAGTTCTCTAGAGCATTCAGGTGAGGTTTTAAAATAATACCTGAAAAGAAATGGAAGGTTATAAAGCTCTTGAAGCATACAACTATTTCATGAATGGCTTTGTTGCAGAGGTGAAGTTAAAAAAGTATGGGAACAGAATTCTTATATTGGCCAGGATAAGTAAATAATCATCTTAAGACGTAAATGGGTTAGTGATCTAGGTAAACCCAACATGTAGGATAATGGCACTAGTTTCTGGACAGCTAAGGAAAATATTGCTGTTTTTTTTTCAGATTTTGCCTTGTAATTTTATCAATTGAAATTATAAAGACATATATGGAAAGAACAAGCCTCCAACTTCCATTTAGTGGCTTCAGAATGTGAATTCAACGATTCAAAGCCAAATTATTAAGCCCCCCAAAATGCCTTGGAATAAAAAACCCCAAAAAACCTATTTCCGTCCAAACCCAAGCCTATCCCTCAACCCAAATGATCTTGGGAGACCTGTGGCAAATCGGGACCCAGCTAGGATGATAGTATGTGAGTTCTGGTTAGGTTGGGTAGTTTAAACTGTGGTTTTACCTTAGATTTTTTTCCGGAGATACTTAAAGTTCGATAAAGTTATGTTAATTTAGAAGATATGGTTATTTATCAGCGTAAATCACTATTTCGTCCTCCTCCACCCCAAAAACTCTGATTTCCCACAGGTCCCCAAAGATTGTTGGGGATGATGGGTAGGCACAACTTGAAAAAGAGGCGTAACTTGGAAACTAGCCATTTATGACGGAAAAGAAAATAGAAAATCAATTAATTCACTACATGTATCACTAGAAATATATAATGCACACCACAAAATCGTTGGATGGGTGAAACTGTAAATTGACTCAGTAGTTTATGAAAAACATCACAGAATACAATTGTATGTATTTTAAACTCGTGTTAAACAAGAAGTATGAGTATATATATATATATATATATATATATATATATATATATATATATATATATATATATATATATATATATATTATATATATATATATATATATATATATATATATATATATATATATATATATTTTATATATATATATATATATATATATATATATATATATATATATATATATATATATTATATATATATATAT